>JAGFPH010006461.1:37606-50287 GCA_018207615.1 Philaenus spumarius | reverse complement strand
GTTACCTATGCCAGGAGCTGACATGAAGACAATTCATGTTAGCTCCTGGCATAGGTAACAGCAAATGGTTTTTAAGTTTTATGTTTTAACGTGAATAATCTTCATTTTAGCTCCTTTCAGTGATAGATATCAGCCAACAGTTCTTAAGATTAATATCTTAACGTGAATTGTCTTCATTTCAGCTCCTTGAAGTAATAGATATCAGCTAAAGGTTGTTAAGATTAATAATGTCTGAACGTGAATTGTCTTGAATTCATCTGGCAGTGATAGATAGCAGCAAATGGTTCTAAAGATTTATTTCTTAATATGAATTGTCTTCATGTCAGCTCCTGGCAGTGATATATCAGCTAAAGGTTTTTAAGATTAATGTCTTAACATGACTTGTCTTGATTTCATCTGGCAGTGATAGATATCAGCAAAAGGTTCTTAAGATTTTACTCATAATGTGAACTGTCTACATGTCAGTTTCTGGCATTGATAGATAGCAGTAATTGGTTCATAAGATTTATTTCTTAACATGAATTGTCTTCATAACATTTGCTGGCAGCGATAGATTTCAGCAAAAGGTTCTTAAGATTTAACTCAAAATGTGAACTGTCTACGTGTCAGTCTCTGGCATTGATAGATAGCAGTAATTGGTTCATAAGATTTATTTCTTAACGTGAATTGTTTTCATTACATCTGCTGGCAGCGATAGATTTCAGCAAAAGGTCCTTCATGTCTTGACGTGAATTGTCTTCATGTCAGCTCCTGGCAGTGGATAGATATGAGCTGAAGGTTCTTAAGTTTTATGTTTTAACAAGAATAGTCTTCATGTTAGCTCCTGGCAGTGATAGATATCAGCCAAAAGTTCTTAAGATTAATATCTTAACGTGAATTGTCTTCATGTTAGCTCCTGGAAGTAATAGATATCAGCTAAAGGTTGTTAAGATTATTAATGTCTTAACGTGAATTGTCTTGATTTCATCTGCTGGCTGTGATAGATATCAGCAAATGGTTCTTAAGATTTATTTCTTAACATGAATTGTCTTCATGTCAGCTTCTGGAAGTACAAATTTTTGTACAAATGTGTGATTTTAATTTAAGTGTGTAAATTTTAATGCAGTTTATTGTAGAATGCTACATTTTTTCACGTGATAGAAATGAACAGTTACATCATTACAGCCTAGGTATCTACATAAAATTAATTAAAAACAATTAATAATCAAATATTTATGTTGGTTAGTATTATTAAGACAATATAACTTACTGGTTTTCCAAAACTAAGAGAGCACTCGTCTATGAGAACACTGAAGCAAGCAGACCAAACAGTGAGAGAGTGAGTAACAGTTTGGTGACGAATGACTAGGCCAATTACAAAATTTCAAGTATATCACTCCAGTACTACCAGCGGAGTTTAGAACAACTATGCAAATTCTTTACCCTCTCGCAGTGTTTCAACTATAAAATATTTCTGTTACCGCTTTAGTTCGATATTTATTTCAGTGATTTAATATATACATACATAGTTTGTATTTGTAAAGCTAATATTCCTAATTGTATACCAACATCAATACACAATGACTAATGAATCATTGTATATTGTCTGAATATATGAGACATTTTAAAATTAAATATTTTAACTAGGCGGACGAAAAAATACCATCGCAAACAAGCACATTAATATCCAGGCTACTACGTTGTAAGAAATGGATTGAAGCACTTTTAGGAACGCGTTACAACCGATATCGTTACTATTAAATATCTGTCACGCATACCTTACAAAATTTAATATATGTTTCAATACTGGTTAAGACCTAAATTAATATTAAGAATTATTTTCAACATGGATACTTTTTATCCCCATTACAAGATAATGCGGAATAATTGTAAGGTACTATTATTGAGTATCGGTTTAAGTAGGCTATTATATACGTTATATTTAAAACATTCATATTATGGTCATATACTTCACAATTTTTCGTCGCTTGATGAAACTTGCACCAAGTGTCACTTTCATTGGTTCATAGGCCATGCTAGAACATTTCGTTTGTCGAACAAAAGTGAACATTTTCCGCCCAAACAGCTTTTTTCATTTCTTCTTAACTGGACGTGTTTCTATGTATGGCTTACCCATAACACAACTGTATTTGTTTTATAGCTGCATTTGTAAGACGTCCTACAATCGTTTTATAATGTTCACGTTTTTCTTTTCCTTTCTTTGTCTTAAATTTTTGTAATCTGGACCCCATCCTTTTCCTGACGTGTCCAACACACTCCAGTTTTTCAATCAAAAAGTTTGGTCCATGTGGTTTGCTTTCTACTACTGCAGGAAAAGCAGTGCTGTCTCCCTCCCTAAATAATATTTGTATCGGATATTATTCTTAGTAACGGAATTTTTGAACATATCTGTCACGCCTTTTACCTCCATACTACCACTTGCTCCTTGAAAATTAGCTGTACAATTAGGCACATGTTCTTCTTTTAGTCTACACAACGGCAATGTTTACTGAAAATTCTGACATTTAAGACCTTGCCATTCGTACCACTTATCGCAGTCACTATTCCATTTAGGGATCGATGTCCCCGTCTTTGCCATGAACCATCAAACGTTGCTGTGATATCACGATTGCCTTCATTCTCACTTACTGTTTCTTCTTCTACTGCTTCATTCATTGTTTTACAACTCACTTCTTTGGCAGCTTTACACATTATCTTATTATAATATTTCATTGCGGGAGGCGTAGGCAAGTTCAGAGCAGCGCACACTTTTTTCGCACTCACTTCACCTTTGTCAATGCATCTGAAGCCATAAGCTAACCTAGTGTTCACTTCATTTATGTTAGTTTCACTTATTTTACTACTATTATAGTCTGAAACTTCAAAGCTACAATCATTACATTTAACAGTAACTTTAAGGCTGAGGCCTAGTCTGTGACTTCTGGTGAATACTACTCGACCGCCACATTTTTCACAATTTTAGGCAGCAAATTTTCTAATTTCTGCAGATTTGCTATATCATTACATGAATCATCTGTAACTTGATACTGTTCATTAAGGCATAATTTAGGTCTTACGTTTTTCTTAGATGAACTTTCATTTTGGGAACACACTTTGGATGGGGAAGTTATAGGGCTTGTTTGTCCCACACCTAGACCGAACATTTCTCTACTATCATTGTTTTAAATCAGACGTTTTAAATTAACATTACACACAGGTTTTTGTTTTTTAAATACCCTGTTGGTAACTCTAGGCATTATTATTACAACATAAAAAAAACTAAAACACTCATTAATTACAAATATTATTCACATTTATAAACATCAAAACACAACTATCAACAAACCACAAGAGAAAACAATGAATATGAATGTTAATATAAACAAACAACAGAAAAACAGCTGCTGTTGAAGCATAAGAGTTGAAACACAGGTTAGCCAACCACACAAAACTAAATACTATAAAATATTATACTATGCATGTGTCAAATATTATAGAACACGCATAACAGATGTGCTTGCGCATACAGTCCAGAAATTTGTCTTAAACTGTTCATGCACACCAATAAAAATGCTTATAAAACCATTTTGTCTCATCAGATTTTAATAAATAAGGTCTTAAAATAGTCCTGAAAAGGTACACTGTAAACCTTCGGCCATAATTATAGCAACGGAAATACTTTGTGCAAAATATTAATGAGAGTAACTCTCGCTCGGTCACGGAATAGTTAGTTTCCGCTTTATTTAATTGTCTGCTCGCGAAACTGATAGGATGCTCAAAGCCATCCACTATAATTGCGAAAGGACACCACCCACGGTCGTCTGACTCGCGTCACAGCTCAATATAAAAGGTTTGGAAAAGTCTGGGTATATTAAGACTGGCTCCGAATAAAGCGCTTGTCTTAAATTGTCGAAAGATTATTGATTGTCATCTTTACGGGTGCGTTCGTTAAGCGGCTTAGCTATTTTAGCATACGCTTTTATGAATCTGCGGTAGTGTGAGGATAGCCCGATAAAAGCTCAGATCTCTCACACATTTCGGTCTGGGAAAATCATGAATAGCTTTAATCTTTTTAGGATTAGGTCTTATATCTTCGTCCATAATTATGTTGCTTAAATATTCTACCTGTGACGAAGCAAATACGCACTTCTCTTGCTATATTTGAAGATTAGCTTCTCGCAATCGCTCAAAGACTCTGCTGAGTCTGTCAGCGTGTTCCTCCGCGGTTTTTCTAAAAATTGTTACATCACCTAAGTAAAAAAAAAACATTCTATACTTCTAATTCTTGTCAGTATATCGTCTATCAGACGTTGTAAAGTCGCTGGCACTGCAGAAAGTCCGAAAGGCTTTCTATGAAATTGATAGTGAGCTGAGGAGGTGGAAAACCGGGTTTTCTTTTATCTTTCTCCTCAACTTTTATTTGATGATACCCACTAGCTAAATCTAATGTAGTGAAAAGTTTACTATTTCCTAAGCGATCCAACAAGACGATCTAATAAGACATCAACCCTGATTAAACGATACGCATCATTTTTTGTAACCTAATTTAAACCATGAAAATCAACACAGAACCTATATTTTAGGGTGCCATCTGCACTTTTCTTATTTACGACAACAATAGGGGTGCTCCACGGGGAACTTGAAGCTACGATTATGCCCTAACTCGTCCAGTAACTCGTTGATACAGTAACTCGTTGCGTTGCAGGTATACGGTAGGGTGCTTTCTTTATAGGTTTGGCTTCACCTTTCTCAATTCTATGCTTAACACGGCTTGTACACCCTAAAGGAATAAAAAAAATCCGTCATAAAACAAATCTTTAAACTTATATAGAACTCTTTGCAACACTGGCTTGTCTCTCTTGGAAATATGACAAAATTTAGTGTAGTGGCTTTGATACACAGGGAACTTTGAAATGTGGTTTTTAATCCTCTCCAAGCTATCGCTTGGTATTTTATTTGCTGGAATATGCTTCCCTCTAAGATCTGGTGTTATTAAACCAGAATCACTGGCTTTTTTTAAGGCAACTCTCATAAATGTTTCCGAAATTGAAAGAGTATTAAGAAAAAAAGTTTTGCAGACTACTTCCTCTTTATGGTGTAAGTTAAAAAAAAAATGCATGGCTCTCGGTTTTGCTTTTTCTTGTGCCATCTCGAATCCGTACAAATTGTCTTTTTGAGTCCCAGCTTCTCTCAGCACTCCAATACTCTTGAGTTTATTTTCAAACTCTGCTCCTCTGTAAACTTCTGATTGCATTTTAGATGACAATTAGCATGACAGGGAGGCTTTATATATTTCTCATTGGTGACAACATTGTTTGTATTAACATACTCTTTTCCGCTTAGTCTCTTCTTCTTCCTGATATTCTATTCCAGTTTTTTCATTTTTTACCCTTTTCTTGCCTTTCTCGTTATTTTGCACCACAATATTTTCATTATCTTCTGAATCGGAGTCACTGTATGGGACTAAAGGAACTGGATTCAACACCGGCTTTCTCAGAAGCAAGTTAGAAGCTCCTGCAAAAGACTCATTTGAGGAAGACTCACTGTCTGATGCTGTCCCAGGAATGAAAGTAGGATCATCTATATCATTATCTTGGAATAACTCATTCTCGGAAAGGAACCATTCTTCATCCTCAAAAACGTTTCGGTCTTCAGTGATAACTTCTTCAGTAGTAAGGTCACGATCTTCAGGTCCTGAAAAAATTAGATTAAAAGATTAAACATGTTGATTAACAATAACAAACCAGATTGACAAGTTAGTCTAGTGTTTGTTATAGTTAATTATCTGTCTCAAACATCACAAGTGCTATTCTCTGGCAATGAATCAAAAAAGAAAACTTTAGGATATACACGTGTAGAAGTAAGATTGGGAAGTAAGATTGGTCAAGTTCCGTTATGTACCCACCATTTTATATATTGTCTCCGAACGGGTCAATATATTATGTTCCTTTAGATGATTTTTATATTTGTTTAAAGCAGCTTTATATCAAGTAGGGGTATCTATAATGCTCATTGTCTCAAAGTGATAACACAGGATTAAATTGTTTTGGTCGGCCACTTCACAGTCAGAGTGAATATTGAGTCGGTGTTTGCTGTCCTCATAACCATGGTAATAGGAGGTTACGAGGTGTCTGAGTGGACTTGATTTCAGTTGGGCTAAATTAGGATATGTTATCGTTAAACTCAACTACTGTTATCATTAATCATAGGCCTACTGTAGGTTAACCTAGCCTTATCAGGGAGCTGAGATTTAGAAAGATGTTGGCAGTAAAACCATAGTTAACTTAAAAATAAGCATACTAGATTTTTCATTAGTCTAATCACTACAAAAACTCTAGTTTCATGATTTTCTGAATAGGCCAAAAGTATTTACAAATTATAGTTAGGTGTTATGAAAGTTACATTTTGGCTTGATTTTATTATTTGACTTGGCTTCAGTAAGAAGCAGAGAGTATCTTAAGTGTCTTGAAAACTACACTAAGATGTGTTTGGAGACTAAGTTTGATAGTGTTAGGCTAATAAATCTTAGCTTTTGAGACCCAACTAGGGAAAAGGGAAAGAGATTAGGCTTGTCAGAAATGCATAACTCAAAAAGTAAATACCTTTTTGAAATGAAACTTTTTGTATAAGTTCAAGAATAATTCAGTCTATAAGAAGGTAAAATGAAAATTTAATTGGAAATTTAAAAAAAGTGGCTTAAAATAGAAAAATGTTCTTAACGTCAGTCAAACCCAAGTAGGCCTAATTGTTTTGAAAATTTTAGTAGATAGGCCTACCAAGGTTTTGTACTTAAAAGAGTAGCCAAGGGAGAAAGGATTATACAATAATACAATTTATAATGTATAGTGTAGGCCAATTACTAATAAATCCTACGTCTCAAACTCTTATTATTAGCAATGGTTAATATATTGCATAAATTCTAGTAAACCATTAAAAAAGAATACTCACCCTTAGTACTGTAGGTGATGGAGCTGGACTCGATTCTTTGGAAACACTTGAAATTGGATCTTCTTCTTTGTCATTATATAAATTGTTATTATTTTGTAGTAAAGATAAAATTAACCTGCCTCTGCTATAGTTATTCATTTTGAATTTCTCTTCAACTTAACTAAGCAAGCTTATAACAGTTTTCTCTTATTACATAACCTTAAAATACAATTGCAGTAAGCAACAATGCCATACAGCTGTTCAGCTGACTCTGTACTATACAGCTAAAAAAAACGTGCGAAGGACTTGAGAGTATGCCTTACTCATGAATATTACAGACAGTCTAACGTAAGTCCAGATGTGGACTTGCGTTTTAATGTATTATTGTTAAACCTTCAGAGCCACAAAAACGTAAATGGATTTACGTTTGTCTGGTTCAATCATAGGTTAGGACTTACGTTCTTTCAACTTTTAGAAAATACAAAAGGCAATTTTTCAATGGACTTATGTTGTTATGGCTTGATGGAGCATCAAATTCTACAAAAAATGGTGTAATAATCTGAAAATCGAAATATTTGGACTTACGTGACTCTGGTTCTGAGGTACAGATAATATCTCACTTTTAATAAAGTCCTGCTCCATATGATGGTTCTTCCCCCTCTTCCTCTTCAAATTTATCATCTAATTTCCTCTTCAGAAGACTTTTGCTTTGTCTGGTCTTCTTCTCCAGCAATTCCTGCGCCTTATCAGCTTTTTTTATGCGGTGCAAGTCAAGTTGCTTCATGGTATTAATTAAATAATTGCCTGGTTTTAGGCTACAGTTTATCAATACTTTACAAATTCCAACTCCTCCATCATTGAAACTGCACACTGCCATATTTATTCCCAGTTTTAGTGTCCTTAGGTGCACAAATGTTGTTTTTGGTACGTGATTCCAAATAACACTATCGTTCTGGTTCTGGGTTTGACCCTTCAAACATCTTGCTAGTAAATTCTTGTCTGACAGGTCATTAAACACTGGTTTTATGAAGGACATTACATCAGGGGGCAAGTGGAAGTGCTGTTTATGGTCATAATCTTCTTTATTTTTAATTGCGACTAGGTACTTGCACCACAATTCATCACATAGTTAATGCTGTAGATCTTCATTCGATGAAAGTATATGAAAGTATGTAATGGGGCCCGCCTCGTTGGGTTCGGCTCTCCTGCGTCCGAATCCTGAAGCGGCGTTTTCCCTGGTCGGGCTGTACCTTTCTGTCCTCGTGCGGACGTACGGGCGTTGTCAGGATGGTGGATGGCGAGTGGGTTCTTCAATGATTTGGTAAACTCATGATCAGTTGAAACGTTTATTGAACCATTTACAAACGACTACTCTGTTGGTTCCGATTATCCTAAAACTAATGATATGCCATGAGGCCAAAGCAAGATCAATCCCCCATTTATATTGAGTCTAATCGCGGACGCGTTCACTTCCAGACTAACTGATGAATCTCTGGATGCTTTCCTCCAGCGTCCACCTCCCTTAGTTAACTAGGAATTGTCTTCTCAGCAATGTACCTATAGCCAGTCTATACTATGTCCGCTGTTAGTGGACCCTTTAATATTTAGTATCTTTACTTATTATTTATAATTAATTACGAGTTGAGGGGTACCCATCACATCATCCCCCGGCGTCACCTGAGTCGGCCCCTTCGACTCCTTCACTACTCTGAAGTGCAGCTCTTTGATGTTTTGTTTTTTGTTTTTTTTTTCAACGATCTAAAGAAGTCTGCAATGATTTGCTCAAACCACCCTTGTTGGTTTTTTTTTCTTTTCAAAGGGCTGGTCGAGTCTTTGAACATTGATGTCATTTAAGTTCTTTTTTTTCTCTCATGGTCAGAAAGCTTCTCTGGTGAGCGGTGGGCAGAAGGATTCAATGTCAAAAAATGATTTTAACAAAAAAACAAATAAACATTGGCTATTTTTATTACCACAAAGAAAAATTTATTAAAAAATCAAAATCAAAACTGAGACACCCACTCCTAGTCAACCCACGATGTTAACCATTTTATTTATTTTTTTTTAAAATGCTTGCTTTGGTCTACTTGTAATTTGTTATATACTAAACGTTCGGTTATTTAGAAATTTATGACGTTTAGCCATTTGAAACTATTTTCTCAAAATCCAAAAATATAAAATATAACAATTCATTAAACAAATTAAAAAAAATACAAATTCAATTTGTGAACATTTTAAACAATTATAGTTCATGGTAACCAAGAGAGAGTACTTAATCCTAATAATACAAAGGTAAGTTGCACATTATTTTAGTACAACTCCCAAAATAACATTGTTTATTGGTATGACCAAATGTAGATATTAATTATATATAATAAATTCAATCTTCGTTAGAAAAAATTTTTTTTTGTACAAAGCTGCCCAATGTTAGCAGGGAGTAATTATAGAAAAACATAAACTAGTAAACTTAATTCTAAAACTCCATATTCTTAAACACTATAACAAGTTTCACTAAAACAAGATATTATTAATTATTTTTCCCTATAAGTTTCACATATGGGAAGGTTTGTTTGGTGTGGAGGGTAGAAATGATGGAAATGACATAGGACAGGAGAGCCAACGGAGCTCAGGCCGTTGCACTTCCTTCCTATATCACGGTTGTGGACACCTCTTTACGCCCTTAGGCAAGAAGAGATAAACTGGTGTAAATATAGCAGAAGAAAGCCAGCGGAGCTCAGGCCGCTGCACTTTCTTTACTATCTTAGGATGTGATTTGGAGAGTGAGATGGCGAGAAGAAAAAAAAATCAACCTATGTTGATCTCAAAGTCGAAACAACGGGAGATCCGATAGGCTGATGAGAAATGATTCTTATATTTTATGTATAAGAAAGATGAGAGATAAGGAAAACATTTTTGCTTGCACTTTCAAGCGTAACAATAAGGATATAAGCTACGCTGCATGAAAAAAAATAAAAAATAAGCGGACTCTACTATGTGCCAATTATTACCAAAGAAATTTATCAATGAGGCGACCTGTAGACAGCCTATTCCGTGTGGAAAACTAATTATGTAAAACATCATACATTGTGCTTTTTATTATATTTTTTTTCTTAATTTACAACCCAAAATTTGTATCCCACAAAGCCCCCTGAATTAATATCAATTTATACTTTCCCCCTTTTTGTCTTACTTGTTGAAAAGAATCTAAAATTATTCCAAAAGGCATAAAGCTGTTACATTCTCCTTCATTGCCACAAATAAAAATCATTGCCACCATCTTTAATGGTTTATAAAAAAGAATTTTCTTTAAAAATCAATAAATATTAAGTTAGTATTATTATTATATATAATATTTTATTTGTACTACTATAATTATGTAGAAAAAAAAATTGTATCAAAAATTATTATTTTTTGTGATAAATGAAACATTTAAAAAAAATATATTTTAATGTTTGTAAATCCAAAAATGTTCTTAATTTAACATCATTAAAAAATAAAGGAAAAAAATCCTTGTTCAACATTGCAAACCAATCACATCTTTATAAATTCAACTTATTTTATTAATCAATAGAAATATAGTTTAAAAGTGTACTTAGAATTTGGTATAACATATAAAACTGTAAAACTTTCAACAGGCACTTCACTTTAATCATTATATTTGTAAAGTTGAACTCATGTGGTAGTTGTTTGTTAGAGTGCGTTGGATTCCATCTCACAGCAGACGGAGATTCCAACAGCAGTTTGGTTGGTCAGTTCCAAACTCGTAAGTCGTCCACATGGTAGCAAGAATGTGATTGTGTCTGTCTCTCATATATATGCTCAGGATCGACTCCATCTCTCCACACCTCATTATTTTACTATTAACAAAAACAGTTATTATGAGTAAAAGGCCATTTACATGACAACATATCATTTTTCTTTAAATTTCAAATTATTAACTACTCATTCAATTCAACAAACTTTTTAGAAATTTCACAGATTTCATTGTTGTCATTAAAACAATTTAATTGCATTTACGTTTATATCAATTACTTTTATAACATTTCCTAAAAAAAAAACTTAAAACCCAACATTACCTGTAGAACCATGAATTGAAACCTGTATTTCCAAAAGTGTAATACTCTTTAGGAAAAAAAAATTTGCAAGTTTTTGATTAGGTGCAATAAAAAAAAATTCTCTTGTCTATTTTTCCTCTTTTGTTTTGAACGCTACTGTATCATTCATTGTGAAGCAATTCTGATATTTTACTTGGGACAGGTTTCCTCATTCATCCCTTTATGCAAATAATTTAAACTTGGTTTCATTTCATTGTCCTACTATTTCATTATATAAGTTAACTTTTTCTTTTATGTCATATTGTTTTCATTCATGTGAAACTTGTTACTTAATTCCTATTTTTTTATACTTGTAATTCAAAATTTTATCAACCGTTCCTATTCTAAACATGTAAAAAAATAATTAGATTAACAGAAATATCTCTACTCATGGCAGCTTATGGGACGGCCTTCTCAGGCCACATTCTAATCCTTAAGTCCTGTAGATCCAATTGTGTTTCTTCTTTCATGTTAAAAAAAAACATGATATTTTTTTGTATACATAATATATTAACACAATTGTTATCACACTACATACTCCATACATGGTCCAACTGCCATTTCTAATAATTTTAATATTATTTTCTTTCTTTGATTGAATGTGCAGAAGTAACCTATCTAACCTGACTCCATTTGCACATCTCTTAAATCCATCTCTTCCAAATCTCTCAATGACTCATTTGTTATTTGTGTGTCTGAAGTTAGTATAAAGTGTTCGTCGTTTGACAAAATGTTTTGTATGTTTGGTACGTGTAATTGCTCTAACTGCCCTTTGTAATAATAATTCCCATTTATTTGTGCCAAAAATCTGAATGTCTCCCCATTACTTCACAATTTCCCGTGTTTGTTAACCTCCCTGTACCATCGATGTTGATTGATGTTGAATTTACTTCGTTGTCCCTGTAACATTTTAATGTAATGTGTGTCTGTCTGTCCGCACTGTACAACCAGTCATTTGCAACCCTAAAAAGAATAGGTGATTCTAATTTACTAAATATTTTCTTTATACATGAACTTGTTTCCAGTTCCAAAAATAATTGTCCCATACAGTTTGATCGTATGTCCCCCTTAATACTTGAATCCAAATTACATATCTCAATTGGCCCCTTTTTACATTTTCCCGTATCATCCTCTGATACTGTTACATAATTTCTTCTGTCTGAGTCTATTAATAAGTGGTTGTACATTACGTCCCATTGCACCCAAGTTTTTGTGTTGGTGTTGTATACTGGATACGTCCAAACTTTATAGTGTTCAAAAATTTCCTTTTGCGTCCCCAGTGGTATCTGTTGTTAAGGTCACTATTCCTAAATTCTGTTCTAGATCATAGCTCTTAGCATTTTTTAACCACCTATTTTCCATGGTTTTCTTGCTTTTTGGTTGCAATTTGCCATTCCGTACTTCGAAACACGGTTTACCTCTGTTTACATGAACCATTACTTCGCGATTTCTGACTTTTAAAATTATATTAAATTTTGACATTACTTTTTAAAATGACATAAGGTCTATTATAATTTATAAATATGGCGAGGACCAATATAATTTAGTATTATATCAATTGATCCATCTAATAATTTCCACCAGCTATTGGTATTTGTTCCGCCATTGTAATTTAGTATTGTATCAATTTATTAATTTTATTAATTTAAAACTTATTTATTAATTTTATAAACAATAATTATTT
>JAGFPH010006461.1:0-13561 GCA_018207615.1 Philaenus spumarius | reverse complement strand
ACGAGTATGGTGCTAAACGAGTGAAGAGCCGTATCTTTCTATATACAAATGCGCTTACGGGCTCGTTTGATTGCTGATGTTTGCCGTAAGGCTCTGCCATAAGTCCCGCGGTCGTTATTAGTGAGGCGAATTTCGCTATAAATCTACTTTTGAACTCGTCCCACCGTAGTTCGACGCCGCGGAACTGCTCTAGCCACTCTCGGGCCGTTCCCTTCAATAGGTCTTTTATTGTTGCGACGTATAAATGTGTTGGCGTTCCGTTCTGTCGCATCGTTGTTTCCGCCGAGTTCAAATATGTCGCCGGATCTTGGGTCCCATCGCCGTGGAACGTCTGTAATGGCAATTGTTGGCTCATTGTTTGATTCGATCTTCTTAGTAACTCGATGGCTAGTTTCAGTGCGTCGTTTGTCGAAAGCGAATCTGTAGACGGCGTCGGTGATCGAGGTGATGACGGTCCCGCTTGTTCCGCGCACGGAGAACATGTATAACGAGTACCCGAAACCGTGTTGTCTTCCATGCCGACGCAAACTTTATGAAACGTATGCCTGCAGACGACGCACGAAGTCATATTGTCGCTGTTTGAGCTGCAATCGGTAGCGAAGCATTACCGACTTTGTTGCCGTGTTGTAGGCATTGTAGATTCTAGAAAAGTAAAAATTTAGAAAAAAGAAAAAAAATATTTGAATTTATAAAATTGATAGTAGAGAGTATTTGTATGTTCTGGTGCAAGGTCATTTCAAGGGCATCCATATATCACACACACTCCGGTCATTGACCCCAAATTCCTGTATAATTACCCTAATTAAATGGTCATTGACCCCGCATTCCTGCATAATTACCCTAATTAACCGGTCATTGACCCGCATTTCTCCAATTAAATGGTCATTGACCCGCTTTCTCTAATTTGCATAATTAACGTTCAGATATTACTTTTTATTCATTCAGAATTTGATTTTTTAATAACTAAAGGTGACAGAGTAGCACAATTGGTTTGTGAAGTTATAGCTTATCCTGAAATTGAAGAAATATTTTTAATTGATCAAACAGAACGAAATTGTAACGGATTTGGATCAACTGGAACTTAACATGTATTTACAAACGTTATTTGAACTATCTGCTATAGAAATATGTAAGCAAGTTTTAGTAGAAGATATTCATATAGATGAACTGCAATTACCTGTTTCTATTAAACATCATTTGAAAGAAAATTTTACAATCTATTTAGTGCAAGTGAAATGTATTACCAAGGGCTATAGATTTTTAGATATTGATTTTGAAAATATCACTATTACAGATTTTTTTATGCTGTTGAACCTTGGTTCTGTTACCGATGTACCACCATTCATTCTCCGTCGAAAATATTATTCATTCAATTCAAAACATCTTCATGTTGGATTTGATAAATAAATTATTTTATTTCAGAAATGGATGTTGTTAATTTATTTTGTGGTGATGAACTTCGCCGGCTCTTCAAACTTGAAGAAGAGGGGGAGGAAGAGGAGTTTAAAATTGATTGGGAGTCGTATTTTTTTGAACATTTTCAGGAGTACATTGAAGAAGAAGAGGACATTCCACTAGAGTGGGAAATTGAAATTTATTTTGAAGAGAGGGGGTGGAGGGGGAATTGATATATAATAAACAAATTCTGTGTATATGACTTTATTATTTCATTTAACCTATATATACCCACGTATAAAGGTGTTTAAGGCTTTAGAGGTGATATTACTTACATATTCAGTTCTCTCTCTGATTAATTTGAGAACAACAACAACAAAAAAATGCTTATTTATTTCGCATTTCTTTATTTGTTGCCAAGCGGTTTAGCAGAAGAAAATTGTACATCGTTTGCAATAAAGTATCTTACGGATTACGGTTACTGATCATCTTCGGAAAATGCTTCCGATTTTTCTTTTATCGATATGAAGACTGACGCTTTGTTCAGATTCCAAGAATATTATAATATTACAACTGACGGTGAACTTAACAATCAAACCTTAGAATTGATGATGTCAAAAAGATGTGGTGTAGCAGATGAAATTTTTAGTTTTAGAACATCATCAAAATGGTATAAGAAACAGTTGCGCTGGTATTGGTGTGAATAAACAATTGACGGATTTAACTGAATTAGCTTTTAAAACTTGGGCAAAGTATACAGATCTTGAATTCATACATGATAGACAGAATCCTGATATAATGATTTCTAATAAAAGAGGACGGCATAGGTATCAAAAAGATGGTACTGTTTGTCCATACGATTTAGATGGTCGCGGTCAGATTTTAGGTCATTCTTTTTTCCCCACGAAAACCGGTTCTCAGGTTGAAATACATATGGATCTGGATGAAGCTTGGTGTTTGGAAAGCGAAACTGAAAAATGTGCTGATGATACAACGAGTATACTTTCGGTTTTAATTCATGAAATCGGACATTCTTTAGGAATTTCACATTCAAGTGATAGAAACTCGATAATGTACGCATATTACAAAAAAGCGGATACAAACCTTACAACAGACGATGTTTTAGCGATAGAAAGTTTGTACGGGAAAAGAAAAAATTGTTACCTCTACTACCACCACCACCACCACCACCACTACCATCACCCCTACCACTATCTCTCAACCCTCAGCGACTCCTAACGCGGCAAAACCCGATCTATGCGGAGTAAAAAATATCATTACATTTTTAATAATCAATCAAGAACTTTACATTTTTTATGAAAAATGGTTTTGGATTGTTCCACTCGATGGGGAAGAGGAAATTAGCAACCCGCAATTGATAAGGGACTGGTTACACTTTTTACCAAGCGATTTTGAAAAAATAGATTTTATCTACCAAAGACCAAACGGTGCTGTTATAATGATTATAAAAGAAAAGATATATATGTTGGAAATTCCATCTCTGCATCTTGAATACGGTTACCCAATTGATTTACAATCGTTGGTTAAAAGAGTAAATATTAGAGTGCAAGGTGTTGTCAATTCTTATTTAGGTAAAACATATATTTTCTTTGACGATAATTACTATATGGAAATTGATGAATGTAAATTTCGCGTTTCAAAATATGGTCAAATTTACAAAACTTTTATAGGCATTCCCTCCTCTTTTGATTCTGTTTTCAGATTTACAAACGGAAAATTATATTTCTTTAAAAACAACAATGTGTTCGAATATGATGAATTTTTAAATTCTGTAAGTCAAGTGAAAAAGAATGAACTATCAATTTTTGGAATTCAAAAATGTTTAGAATCAAAAAATAATACAAATATATTGACGCGAATCAAAAAACTTATCGATTCCCATCTTTTAGCGGTCAGTTAAATTTGTATTGTCAACGAGGAAGGACCTATGGAGAACGAACAGGTCATCCTAGAAATAAGTAAATTGCGTAGAAACATAAAAGAAAAACACCGAGCTCTAACGCGCGGTATTTTAGATTCAGAAGCGATGTTGGAAAAACAATTTAAACCTATTGTAGATCCTTTGAAAAAACTCGTTTCCGAAAAGGAAAAAAATCTAGATGCTGACAATGCAAAATTGGTAGATGTGGAAAAAAAACCGATAAAACGTAGATACATAATGGATTCGACAGAAGAGGAGGAGGAGGAATTGGATCCCGAGAGTATTGGAAGATCCGATGTAAAACGTAAATTTGTACCCCCACCGCAAGGTTTAAAACGTAAAAAATTGGTAAACAAGTCTCGCGAATACTATGCAGATGAGGAAGAAGATTATGATTACGAAGATTACGCTAGAACCGAATCCCGAAAACGGTTAATGCCTCGACACGAACCGCCTATGGATGATGAGGAAATTGAAGATAATGAAATGGAAACCCTCCCATCCACCAGCAGCAACACCGCAACACCGGTGGGTGAAGATGTTTATGAAACTCGAGAGACTGGTCAGGATCTGATGAGTACAACGGAAGGTAGAAAAAGTATTACCGATTATATAAAAGAAACTTTTACAGGACCAATTTCAAAAAAATATTTTGTAAAATTAATAGATGGTGGTATGAAAATAGATAAAACGTTTGGAAATCATATCGATGGTAATACATGGAAGATGGGTAATCAAATATTAAAGATGGTAGGTGATGATTTAATTATTAATGAAAAATATTATAAAGGAACCGAGGGTCTATACGAATTAATCATTATGAATGACCCCGATCCATTTATTTATACAAAAGAGGATCTCTCAGTGTATGGAGATATTTTACACGAAACAAATGTATACCGTCAGGACTATTCCGCTATAGGGAAGGTGAAATCGAGTAAAAGTAAAAAATATAAAAACATAATATCAAAATTAATAAATAAAGTTGGTAGTGGTGGGGATATGATATTAAAACCATCTTCTAATTATGTCTACTGGAATGATCCAAATGAGTTGTGCGAAAGATTAAAACTGTTATATGCTTCTCAGAGAGCGGGGAATACGGGTCACGCCAACGAAATTGCATCAATTCTCGAAGAACTGGTCGAAGCAGGAATAATAATTAAAGAATGAGTGTCGATAAATTTGGTCGTCATTCTGTAAAACGTTTTAAAGGTGCGCAAGGACCGCCTGGAACGGGGTTTCAATTGACAGAAAAAGGTAATTATAATATACAAAATAAAAGATTGACAAGCGTTGGGAATCCTATAGGCGGAAGGGATGCTGTTAATTATCAAACTGTTAAAAGATTTTGCCTAACAGGAGATAATTTTTACGATGGAAATAAAAAGAAAATCAGTAACGTCGCACCACCGGTAACCGACAATGATGTTGTAACAAAATCATATTTAGAGAAAAATTCTGTTCCTGTTAAAACAAAGGAGGGTCATTTTTCATTTTCAAATAAAAAATTGAAAAATGTTGATCAACCTGAAGCGGACGACGATGTTGTAAATTTAAAATATCTAAAAGATAATGTGTACATGAAAAAAACACCAAAAGCCGATTCAGATGCTGTTAATTTGGGTTACTTGAAAGACAACACCTATATAAAGACTGGGGGGAATGTCCTTGACTTCAATAATAAACGGCTCAGTCATATACAAACCGAGGAGCTGTACGACGCTGTATCTCTGGGAAAAGTGTTACAATTGTTATATTTGTCTTATTTAAGAGATTTTCGTGACAGTGATAAAAACTTGAAAACTTACCCCGATTGGCTCAGTACGTTATGGGTAAGACCAGAAAAGGGTCTTGTATTCAAAACCAACTAAAGCGGGGACGCGGTTTAATTAGTGATGTTATAAACAAGGCTATTGATATTCTTCCGATAGAACTTCATTTACCGGGCTATCAGTTTTGCGGTCCGGGAACAGCTCTCGCAAAGAGATTACAACGCGGTGATTCCGGCATTAATAAACTAGACGTCGCCTGCAAAGCACACGATATTGCGTACAGCAAATATAGCGATACCAAGAATCGTGCAATTGCTGATCGAGAACTTGCCGAGCGGGCCTGGGAACGTGTTAAAGCATCCGACAGTGGACTGGGGGAAAAAACTGCAGCTTGGGCGGTAACCAATATCATGAAGATGAAACAAAAATTTGGTGGAGGAGGAGGGGAGCAAAATAAAATATTGAAATTACTTGCAGAGGTTGCAAAAAAGGTAAAAAAGAATAATAATAATAATAAAAAGAAAAAAGGAAAAGGATTGTATGTGCGTCCGTATAAGGGAGCAGGAGGAGTAACAAAGGTTCAGAAGAATAAGAAGAAAAAAAAATCTCTACTCGTCGAAGATGATTGAATCTATACCAAACAAACCATTGTCAACACTCGATATAATAAAGTATGCAGAAAAATTAAAAATTCCCTATTTTAGAAGTTTTTATGCGCGATACGCTTCCGAAATTACCGTTAGTAAATGAGACGGCAGTAATGAATTTGGATAACGTTAAAGGTGATGGTACTCATTGGGTGTGCTATAAAAAGCGTGGAAGTCGTGTAGATTATTTTGATAGCTTTGGTAATCTGCGCCCACCTGCAGAATTAGTTGAATATCTACAGAGACAATATCCTGTACTAATAAGGTATAATTACGAAGCGCGCCAAAAGAGATTGAACACCGTCAATTGCGGTCATTTGTGTTTAGACTTTCTAGCAACAGCATGATTTGTATATCGGGAAGAAGCTCATATTTTACGTGCGAATTTTTCCCTCCCATCGATCTTTCGTCTTCGAAACAATGGGAAATTGGATTAGTCGATTTAATGACATACAATTCTATTCCAAATATAGAGAAAAATGTAAACGATAAATTCTATTATGGAAAACCAGAAGAATCGATTACGCTTCCCGAAGGAACGTATGAAATAGATGACATTAAAGATTTTTTGGATGGAGAGTTGCAGATTAAAGCTAACAATAACACTTTAAAAACAGAACTTTTTTGTTCTGAAGTTGTACACTTTAAACAGGATACTATCGCTTCGCTGTTGGGATTTGTTCAAGACTCGGTGTTGGAAGCGGGTAAATGGCATGTATCCCCAAATCAAGCAGCCATTGTTAGAGTGGACGTCATTCGAGTCGTATGCGATATTGTAAGAAATTCATACAAGGACGGTGTTGAGGGTCACGTATTACACGAGTTCTATCCGGTAGTCGAACCGGGGTATAAAATAGTTGAGAAGCCTGCATACGTAATATATTTACCAATAGTCTCGCAAGGATTGCTTTACAAAATAAATATTAAATTGGAAGATCAATATAACCGATTGGTTAACTTAAGACAGGAAAACGTAATCATTCGCCTTCATTTGAGAGGGGTTAAATAATGGTATTTATATTTACGAATAATTTATTACCACCAGCACCGATACCGCGCATTCACCATTCAAAGCTCAAAGAGTTAACACGGGATAATCTGTTGTTTTTAAAATCGATTCCCGTGTACAGATTAAATCATGCTAAACGTTAATGCGGCTGTACACAGCAGCGAAATTGTTACAGACTATGAATGGCATTCACATTCGCCCTATTCATCAAATTCGTATGGAAATAGCGATGAAATAAGGATTCCTGTACATCAACAGGATGTGTATACCTTGCCGAGTAAAAGTTACTTGCAAATTGAGGGAATGGTTGTAAAAGAGGACGATACACCGGCGCCAACGACAACAAAATTTGTTAATAACGCGCCAGCATTTCTGTTTGAAGAAATACGATACGAACTGTGCGGAACGGAAATAGATAGAGTTAAAACCGTTGGACATACAACGTTGACGAAAAATCTTCTAACCCTACGCCCAGAAGATTCAAATTTTTAGGAAATTGGGGTTGGACAACAGACGCTCATCCTTTTGCTCTGGAAGCCGATGGAAAATTTGCATTCTGCATACCGCTCCGACTCCTACTCGGTTTTGCCGAGGATTACAAACGTATAATTTTAAACGTTAAACAGGAGTTGATTTTATTGAGAGCCGCAAGCGATAAAAACGCTATTCTTCAGTCAACGGCTGATAATGTAAAAGTAAAAATTAATAAAATCGTATGGCGGATGCCATACATAAGAGTTGTGGACGAGGAGAAACTATCTCTGCTGCGGATGACCGAAAGAGATGAATCAATTTCGATTCCTTTCAGACGTTGGCAAATGCACGAATATCCAATTCTTCCAAAAACTAAATTTCAAACTTGGACGGTGAAAACATCATCTATGGTGGAAAAACCTCGCTACGTAATAATTGGTTTTCAAACCGACAGGAAGGATTCTCAGACCAAGAACGCAGCCCATTTTGATTTCTGCTCTATTGAAAATGTAAAACTCTACTTGAATTCAAAATATTATCCATACGATAATATGAATGGTAACAAAGCTGTAATGTACGATTACTTTTCAAGATTTCAATCGTCCTACTACCAAGGAAGCAGCGATCAACCTTTCATCAATCGACAAACGTTTCTCAATAAAACACCTCTATTCGTCATTGACTGTTCAAGACAATCGGAAACTTTGAAAACAGGATCTCTCGACGTGAGAGTCGAGATGCAAAGCAGCGCAGACTTCCCGGATTCTACCGCATGCTACTGTTTAATTATTCATGATGCACTTATGCAATACTCACCTTTGTCAGGAATTGTAAGAAAAATTATGTAAATAAAGATTTTTTTCCCGAATTTGTGTTTATTTATTGGATAGCAAATAAGAACACCAAATATTAATATAAGTGGTTAATTTATTAGTTTTAAAAAAATACAAAATATTAAAAAGAGGGCGGGACGTTAAAAAAAATAGTGGCCAATACTTATAGTACCCGTTACTCTAAACGTTTCGCGGTGTCTACCGATTTGAGCATCGGCATACTCCACAAAAGGTATAGTCTTCGGAATACCATAGTATGAGTACGTACGTACCCTATTTTGAATATTAAAAATGTCAAAAAAATTCAAAAAAATTTTCAACTTTGTGTCTGGAACAATTAGTTCCAGACCCACAGCCGATTTCTTAATAAATTCTATAAAATCTTTTAATTCCGAAATTGATAAAAATGGGCGGCCAAAACCCCCAATCTTAAACATTGTCACGCCCTCTCTTACAGAGAATACATCCAACAATACAAAATGGCTGGCGGTTAAGAGGCTATACATATTCCGCCTCCACCGAAAACTGCTCACAGGCAAAATTTCTGAAACACAAAGTCAATCAATTAAATAATGACCATATGCCAGTGTTGTAATCCCATCTTCACATATATGTCTTTTATCATCCTCCGAGCTTAATGCTAATTTATTAACAGTAATTGATTGAATAATATGTTTTCTCGATCTAAACAGTTTCATTTCCTTTCTAAGTTTAACACCTTCAAATAGACATTTCTTGTAATCTTCAAAACAAATTTGTTTCTTAACCACGGGTTTCGTTACACCTTTTGCTTTTTTCGTCACCTCATCGTTTACAGTTTTAAATGTGTACAATTTCGGGCGTAAACCCACAAATTCTGTGATTACAACACCCATACATTCATCTTTGAAACAGCCCAGTTTCTTTTTATTCTCTGAAGAGTAATTCTTATGTTCGGGAGGATAATCAGACATATCGAAATATTTTTTCATTTGTAAAAGATCTTCGTATACGTTTTCTGTAAAGATTTCGTAGAAAAAGGAGTCTGTGTCTAGATACATCAGGTTTACAGTTTTATTTTTGTAAAATTTTTTTATAATTTCATAATGAAATTCGTACATATGATATTTACTTAGTTCTAAAACAGAGAAACCGATATATATAGGTTTATTGAATAAAATTTTCTCTTTACCACATTCGATAGCGCTAAGATTTTCATTATAAATTATTCTATTCAAAAAATTTGGTTTTGAAATCAATCGTTTCAATCGCTTTTCGTTGTTAACAAGTTCGAGATTCATCCTTTTTCTAATATTTTCAATGCTCTTTCCAAACATCGCATTATTTAAGAACTTGTAAAAATCCTTTTCAAAATTATTTTTCGCCTCTTTCCTTTTCTCTGTGTTAAACGAAATATAAGGCGCCAACCATTTACTTTGATTGAATTTCAATATCCTATGTATTTTTACAACAACAAGCCCATTCCTAATAGCTTGTTTAAGGTTCATATAGTGGCATATGTAACGCTCTTTTATCTCTAGTGTTGTCAAAAGTTTTTCCTGTTTTGACCCGAACGGTATTATGCGTTCCGGAAAAAATGGAAGATCATTATGAGAATCGTGTAAATAACTCGGATAGTCTACATCGCATTCAATTATATAACCTTCATTTCCCTCATCCTCGATTTTGTTTACATCAAAAGTTTTTATTTCTCTGCGGCTCAACCATTCAAAAGAGTTTTGCGGCATAGGTTTCGACATTGCGTAACCATACAAGTTATTTGCATTATGTAGATTAAGTAGGAATTTGGTTTTTCCGGATCATACGAGGTGATGTACGGATTATTTGCTTTTGACCATCTTTTTGGACAGCTTGTTATACCGCCCCTAATTCCTCTCTCGATAAACATATACATATCGTAATCCGTGATCAGATCCAATTCTATTTTTGTGTATTTTAACATCGCATCAAATGTCAAACTGGGGATCGATAGGTAATACGCGGGATCAACACCATAATTATCTAAACAAATGTTGCGAAAATTTTCAAATATATCTGCGAGCAAAAGCACATCCGTGCGCAAATACAAATCGCTGTATTCGCCCAAAGTCTTGCAATCGAAACGATCCCAAACTTTTCTTGCATGATTGTAATCGTCCTCACTTACGTTCTCATCGGCGATGCTGTTATAAAAAAACTCCTTTTTTGGCAACTCTGTCTCATCCAACCTCTCCCAGGAATCTGTATATTCATAGGGATAGACACCCTTTCTCGTTACAAGATCTAGATCATCCGTAAAAAAATTGAAATGTATGAAAAAATTTATCTTTTGGAAGATTATTTGCAAGACGGGCTAAACTATCACTTAGAAATCTGAAACTGTCTAGAAACCTTAATTTTATTCCGCCCGCAGTCTGTTTGGAAAAAGATATATATTTTTCAGAAGTATTTGGGATTACACCAATTTTTTCACAATCACAACCCAATTGACGAACAATAAAATGTGAATCATAATTAGAACTGCCGTGAATAAATATGGGAAGATAGCGTTGATTTTTTCTTTTCAAATTACAATCATTACATAATACATTTCTAAATTTATCAGTGAAATGACAATGATCTCTTACAGGCGGGTTTAACAATGTAAAGTCTGTATTACAAGATTCGCATTGCGTAGCCAGTTTTACTCTATGCTTTTCATCATCGCTAAGAGGGAGAAGAGGTAAATTAGTTTCCGAAAATAAATCACCAATTAGATTTGCTATAGAAATTAAATAGTCCATAAATTTTGCAGCAGCATCCTTACCCCGATACAAATATGGCTCGGAAGGTAAATTAAACGAAATAGAGTCGGGTAGGTTCTGGTAAACCAAATAAACACAAAAACTCATTGGTTCGTAGTGACTATCCACTTTTGTAAATTGAGAATCAATTTTATCTACTTTTTTCAATATACTTTCAAAATCACAATATGCCACAATAGGAATTCTAAAACTGTGGTGAAAATTTGAAAACTTCAAAACCGAATCTTCTTTTGGCATAACACTTGTTACAGGTTTATTAATACGACAATCTTTTTTATGTATTTTTAATTTTTTACGCGAATCTCCTCCCTGAAAACGCACAAAACAGCGTTTACAAAATAACATATTTTCTGTATGTTTGGTAATCTGACTACGCACTAATCGCGAAAAATTCTTAACATAACAATAGTGATTTACATTATTACAAGAAATTAATAACAAGTCAAAATGAGTTCTTCTCTGTTTATAAGATATTCTTAAAGGATAAATTGTATTTTTACCATTTACTCCATATACGTTTACACTAACACCTATATTTTGTTTTTCAAACACACCTATTTGTTTTAAAGATACAGGAAAAGTAATTCCACTAAAGTTAAATTTATCAGTTAATTGTTGATATCTTTTATCCACTCTTTCTAAGTTTAATCCTACAACATAACGCGAAAGAATAGCCCATTGAAAACATTTTTCATCCCGCAAATTCTTAGGATTAATAACAGCTTTTTTATTTTCAATAAATTTTGAAAGGCGAATATATGAACTTCCCCCAAGCGGATTGTATTTGCTGAATCTCAAAAGAAGTCCGTCTACAGAGAGCAGACTCCACCCACTACCCTTTCCCTGATATTCGTATGCTTCCAAACAAATTTTTAAAAACATATCCGATAAAAGTTCATCGATTGACGAGTCTTGAAAAACCGGAACATTGATAGTTTTAAAAGCTCTATTCTCTACACTTATATCGGTCAACATTGGTTTAGTATTAGTACATTCTACAATGATATTAAATTTTAATGGTGTATCATATTTTAATAATATATTTTCAATTAACAGTTTCATTTTTTCATTATTTCCAACTAAAAATGTACAAACATCCTTAAAAGTTGCATTATTGTTTTTTAGATAATATGTTTTCAAAACACCTCTAAAAGCGTTTTCAATTTCTATAAACTCGCCTTCATCACACCGTAGTCCCAATCTATATTCCTTTTTTCTTAAATCCATATTTATTTAACTTCTGAAGATTCAATTTTAACGTTTTTAATTTTTAAGGCTTTCTCACACGCATTTGCTAAAATGTCATTAATAGAGTTATAAATTGTAATATCATTTAATAAAAAATAACCTTTTCTGTTAACCTTTTGCCAATAATTTTTGTCAGTTGTGCATTGTTTCAAATCTTTTACATCGGTTATTTCAATTTTAATTAAATACGTTCCGGTCTATCCGGGTGTAGTAATTTTTTTCCTTTCATTTCCCGATTGTAACTGAAACTGTTGACTTATAAGAACAGAATCGGATTTTTTAGCCAACTTTTTTGAAAATATTTTTATAAAACTATCCTCATCCTCGTCCTCGCCCTCGCTAGATTCTTCAAATTTCCTTTTTTTTACCTTTACACTGTTTTGCAATATTATTTAATTTCTCTACAGCTTCGAGTGAAAATTTTTGATTAGTTTCTAAAATAGGTTTTATTATAGTATTAATTTTAGTTAGTGATAATTCTTTGTCTTTTGATTGTACTTTAGCATATAAAGAATCCAAAATATTTTGAACTACAATGAGCGGTTGATATAGCAAAGAATTATTCGAATTTTGATATTCTTGTTTTACTATTCGATAAAATCTATCCCACTTATTAACAGAAACTAATCCCAGCTTAAAAAGAATTGATACAATTTCACCAATACTAAACATACCAGTCAGTGCTGCTCTCTCCGTTGAACGGGCCGAACTTCTGCTGTTGAGGTGGTGCCGGTAGTGGTGGTTGGCCCGAAGGTCCAGCAAGATCTAATTGTACAGCCTGTTGTGGTGGTGGTGGAGGAGGAGTCAAAGTTGGAGGTGATGATGGAAGAATGTATTCCTCGTCAAATTCTCGAACAAAAATGCCAGCCATTTCTATAATAAATAGAATATATGACTTTCAGTTTAAACAACTCTTGATGTTGAAGTACAAACAAGCGCAAGTATAAGTTTAAACAACTCTTAGCGTTGTAATAAAAAACAAACACACAAGTAAGTGTTAATAGTTTATAAAATAACAACAAATACTTACTTAGTGTGTTGAAGTAGGATTTGAAACTACTGATGTCTGTCTCTCTTGTAAGTCTCTCTTTATATACTATATCTCAAGGATGAAAGTATTTCCCCGCAATTATACACGTGCATGTAGGTTTCACAATGCCCTTGCTTGTTGATTCTGGAAAGTACGATTTGCGTAATAATCTTGCAAGTTATCCTTGTTGTGTCCTTACTGTCTAATGAGACACTTAAAGTTGTTTACAAGATTTCGCAAAATCATATTTATTACTTGCTTCAATCAATCAGTAGTTTTTCCCGTCAAGGCTATAATTAACGTCCGCAATTATTTAGCAAGGCTTCCCGGTGCAATTATTTTAATGACGCCTGCAATTAGGTTCACAAAGTTGTTTTCCCCGTCAAGGCTACCAGCGGCAAACATTCCAATTATTTTAATAACGT
>JAGFPH010006460.1:56897-78879 GCA_018207615.1 Philaenus spumarius | reverse complement strand
CTGATAATACTGTAAAACAAAGCGTTGGATTGGAAATGTATCTTCTCGTTTAACAAAGAGTTTGGGTCTGAAATAGTTGCTTTATAAATGTGGAATTCTTCAGTTACGTACATGGTTGGTCCTTTGGAGCATTTATTTAAAATTTGCAAATTATTTTGGATATTAGTGTAAGTATGACCGGTGTCTATTAGATGTTCAGCAAATTTTGATTGGTTCGTGTTGAGATTACGGTTGGGAATGTGCTCTTTGAAACGGGTTTTGAACGATCTCCCTGTTTGACCTATATAATGTTTTTCGCAGTTGTCACAAATGCTGTTGTATATTCCACTAGAGTTGTAAGGACAATCCTCTTCATGTTTTTGTTTTATTGCTTTATCCAAATTGTTTTTTGTTTAAGAAGCCAGTTTATAACCTTGTTTACGAAATATTCTGTCTGCAATGTTGTCAAGTAACCCATGGTAGTCAATACTTATATATTTTGGGTTTTCATTTATTATTTGGTTTTGTTTTGTTTCTCTTTTTTGCTATAAGTCGATCTATTATTTTGTGTTCGTAACCATTTGAAATTGCTATCTGTTTTATTATGTTAATTTTTTGATCGAAATCTGCTTTGTTCATTGGTATATTGATTGCTTTATGTATGAAACTATTGTATGCTGAAAAAATAGGCGAAACGTACGTCACCGTATAGAAAGTGATCAAAACAGGACTGCGAGCAGTACAAGGAAGTAAGGTATTTATGTCAGTAATTTTGTTCATTCATAAGTTTTAATTTTTTTTTTTAAATGTTAATAGGAATTTATACAGAAATGATGATTGATTAGGACAGAGGCTCTTGGATATAAGTCGGATGGTGGAGGTAGCTGTGACCTGTACATAATGTATCGAAATATCCCCAACATTTATACACAAAATCCATAATTAGGCCTATGTCCATAATTTTTATATTTTTTAATTTTTTAACAGGAATTTCAAAAATACTTTCGGAATAAAAAGTGGCCTAAAATATTCTCTGAAAAGTTCTCTACATGTTAATGAAAGTTTCATCAAAAAGCAGTTCCTGCGATTAGCCCAGACAAACAGACGGACAACAAATTTATAAACGTGTGTTTAAGTGTTGGTAATGTGTAAATAACCATATGAGCTTAGAAAAAGCTTATATTTTGAAATCGCAGACAGACACTTCCATTTTACTTATACGTATAGACTAGAGGTTATTCCCCTGCTCGCTTCGGTCGCAGACATGATTTGTCCATGAAATTAAAGGTATGTCTTAGGAGGACACAATGCCACAAATCAGATACCGGTCAATCAAAAGGTTTACCATACACAAAATGGCCGTAGTTTAAAGTTACAATTATGGGCAATTAGAAAATCATTTAACTTTACTTATTGGCATAAGATTTAAAAACAAAACTCCGACAATCCACACTAGAAATACCTGCTGAGATATTATCTATTCAAAACAATTGAGTTGGATCAAAAAATGAACACAATTTTACGTTAGTAGGCCTACAACGAACCGAAACACGCCTATTTGCAACCAATTGGGCTAATTAAGAATCAAGTTTTTTCCAATTCTTCACAACTATCAGTTTTTTTTTTTTTTTTTTTTTTTTGATTAGGTCAAAGCAAACAAAATGTTTACTGTATTATCTATAATGGTTTACAAACTGTAAATCTAAATTTGTGTAGTATATTCTCAAGTGGCAACAAAAACAATTTTGAAATTCGATCACTCAATTCAAAGTAATGAAACGGAATAACTACCCTTTAAATTGAATCAAGCAATCCCGAAGCATTGCTGGGCCTACTGGTATTCAAATATAAACGGTTTACGGGAAAATCTTGGGAAGAGTCGCTTATTGTAAACACTGGCGACGCCCGGTACGGCAGCTAAAGCTTATATTTTCTCGCTAAACCAAAGTAAACCCGAGATAGTCCTCATTCTTCGACCGCCCAGAAGCGAACACAATACTGCACACGACGATCTATCGAAACGCAAGCAACACAGACCTCACGTATCGATCTATTAGACTACTATATCGTATCGTCTGATGTTAGAATCAACTGGTAGCCAGTTTTCCTGCAAGGCAGAGCAACAGGCTCGTTACGTTCCCCTTCGCTCAGCCAATGTAAAGTTTAGCCCTTCAACCTCTACTTAATGTGTCTGCCACTTTATATACTATATGCCCCCCCCCCCCAATATCTGATGTTTGCGTTTACGTCCCCCTCAATATCTGAGGTGTAAAAAAAAAAAAATTTTAAATAAAAGGAACTATAAAATATACTCTACACGATTTTACTTTTGTTTAAAGTTTTTATTATTTTTTATCATCATCATTATTATTGTTACTATTTATTAAGTATCACTAAAATTACGGACACCTCACGGACGATAAGCCATGTAGAATCCTAGCGAAATATCATAAAAATAGCGATATAGAGGGCGCCACATGAACATTTTTGGATTATCTTTTACATTTTCTTAAAGTAGACCTACTCGTTAAAATCTTTCGTTTCATACCATATATACGTGAAAATCTGAGAAAGTTTATAAAAAAAATTTCTATGGGACGAAATTTCTAAAAAACAAACGCTATAACTTTTACTTTCACACTATACTATAGTAGTATAGAGAAAGTATAGAGATCGCAAACAAAATTGATGTTGGGATTTTTGTGAAAATATCCGTTTTGGGACCCCCTGATTAAAAAAAAGTGGTTTTTACAAAATATCTGTCTCTATGTATACAAAGCTAGAGAGAAAACTATTCGATCGATTTCGAACAAATTTGCAACAAACATGTCAATTAGGCCTGTATGGATACACGAAAAAAGGTTTTGAAAAACTACTTCTTTTTTTGCCAAAAAAAACCCAAAAAAATCTGTTATTTAAAAAAAACAGCTCTAATTTTACCAAATTTTGATAAAATTTTGCCTATTTGTAGCCCTTAATGTACCCTTACGATGTGCAAAAAAACTGCATCTTTCTAAAAATTATCGTCTAAAATAATAATAATTGATTTATTGGGTTTTTTTGCCAAAAAGGGGGTAGTTTTTCAAAACCTTCTTTTGTGCATCCGTACAGGCCTAATTGACATGTTTTGTGCAAATTTGTTCGAAATAGATCGAATAGTTTTCTCTCTGTCTAGTAATAATAATATTTATTAGTTACTCTCCCTTAATGTATCCCCTCCTACGTTAATACAATTATGAAGTCACAGCGAATCTGTTTTTAGTAATTTAAATATGTTTATGAGAAAGTATGTGCCAGTTTCTGGTACCGTGTATTTTATTTAGGCTAATTAGCCGTTGGCGAAATTTTGTCAAACACTTTTCTGATGAAATCATACGTGTCCTATCGATTTCCGTTGAGATTTTCAAAATCGAAGCGTGTATACAATTAATTTGCCGTTAGATTATAACCCTCTCAGCTGACGCCTCGGGGTAAGAACAACGCGACGCTGATGTAGGCGGAAACAGGCTGGCAGACATGGAGACAACGCACTGACATTCCGTCTGCTTCCACTCCACTTGACAGTCAAACATAACCTTACATTTTAGTCGCGTTGACCGTATTATCCTAATATAATCGGTGTGAACAAAAGTTACGTGCTTGTGCTAACAATTCTTGTGCGCAAGTGAATAGTGAGAAGTTTTCAAATACTACCGTAAAATTATGAAGCAAATAAAAGAAGAAGACAATAACTAGTAGTTCTGTGAACAGTAGACCTCGCTGGTTAAAATAACAAATGTGGTTTTGAGCTTAGGTTAAAAATAGTGTGCCAGTAAGGAAGAGAGCACAAGGTTTAGCAAGTGAAACATTATTTACAATTCCCGCGATTCCGGAATTTCTAGTTCTCGTTTTGATTTCTTTTCTTGAGCTTTAACTACTAAAGATTTTCTTTTAGAGGCATTGTGTTTTATTTAGGTTAATAATGCGTAAGATAGCTAAAAATATCGCGTTATAGAGGGACAACATACAATTAAATATTTACATACTTAAATAACTCTAACTTAACAATGTATTATAAGTTAACTTAAGTTCCATATCATATTCCAATATTAGAAATAATGAAAACAAACGATGTTAAAACGTCGTGATAGTGATCTCAACCCATGTACCAACACTTCCCACAGTGTCCTACGGTCATTTTTTGTATGTCCTTTATCGCCGCGAGGTTTCATTTGTTTCATCTCATTTTGTAATTCAAGAAAAGCTAAGTCAAATACTTTTATGAAATTTACAATGATAATTTACAGGTATGGGCCTACAGTTCAATTCTTTGAATTATCCTCTACACTTTCTTATAATAATATGTAATTTTTGGGCAAATGATATATTCCTAAATTACTATTCAAAACAGGCCTAGTTTTGTTAGCAGTCTTGAAGTAGAAACTTAAAAACTGGTGTTTTCAAAATAAGAAATTTTAAATTGATAAATATTTTTATACAATTCTATTTAGAACTAAATTACGAAACTTTTTACATTTATGAAAAACATTACAATACTTTTTACTACTTTTTATGTAGGCCTAAAGTTAAACATTTTCCTTTCGTTACTGAACGTGATTGTTTCTTGAGCTAATAACTTTCTTAATTTTACTTCAATAATTTTTTTTACTGGCATATATGAATTCTTTAAACCTTTATCTACAAAAAAGCTACGGAACACTTTTGAATTGGTTTAGAATAAACGTATAAAAACATGGTTGAAATACAAAAACTTTGTAGATTTTTAACAAATTCTAAGTTTACGGCCATTTTGTGAGCTTACCGTTAGAGAGATACGGAAAAAAATCAATAATACAATTTTGTTTAAAATTTAATTTGCTTTTAGCAAAATGTTATTAGTTTTTAAATTCGACTTACGGTTAAGCCACAAACTGGCTTTGGAAAAAAGCTTAGGCCTACAATGAGAGAAACGGTCCGGCCGCCATTTTTATTTTATTTAAGGGGTTAAAAATGAAAAATGGAAAAAACCGTATATATACATGTCTCGGCCTAGGAATAAGGAACATTCATGCAAAAAATCATCAAAATCGGTCAAGGCGTTTGGCCGTAATCGTGAGACAGACACACAGACGAAATGCCGAACGGTCGAGTTAAAACGGAGACCTCGCTTACGCTCGGTCAAAAAACAATACTCTCGTTTTCAAATAATTCCACTCAGAAATGCATAAAAACGACTTTTCGGGAAGTAATATTTTTGACATTCCCGGATCACCCTTTCAACTGACCCGCCGGTATGTGTCCCCCCAATAAAAAACTGCTGATGACGAACACGCATCTGTCTGTTATAATTTTATTATACTATAAGATTTAAAATAATTGTAAGATTCTAATGATCAGAGCAGGCGTTCGCACGTATATTAAACATTGCTCGAATTAATTTTAAGGGTTGTTATCCAATTTCATACCTTTGACTTAAGTAATTGAATTGCGAATGTTTTTTTATATCAATTAAGAATAATATTAAATAGTTTTAATTTATATTTAAAACTCATTGTTTTGTATCCAAGTCGCTGGTTATAATGAATAAAACTTATTATGTCCGTCTATGTGACTTTTATTATAAAGTACTTTACTTACGGTACTTACTCCATGACGCGTTTCGGAACTGGTTCCATCATCAGATATCCCCCTGCTGAGGTCGTCATAACATTAAAATATATTATTAAAAGAAAAATAACACATACTTATACACGCGCACATCAACACAAAACACAAGAACACAAAAAATGTACCGCGTGTGCACACCATCGACTACGTTTGACTACTAATTTCACTGTATCCCCTTCCTGCCTTACTGCGCTTGCTGTTTGTCTTCCTTATCTAATTTTATCGCGAAGTCATAGTACATTAAATTAGATTTAAAATTTAGTTGGTCGTTTAAAACATGCTCCGGATTCATTGATTGTGCCTTATATATCTCGCATTCTTCTAGTGCGTCCATTAGCTTGCTTTTGTCACATTTACGATCAACTAAATTTTAAATCTAATTTAATGTACTATGACTTCGCGATAAAATTAGATAAGGAAGACAAACAGCAAGCGCAGTAAGGCAGGAAGGGGATACAGTGAAATTAGTAGTCAAACGTAGTCGATGGTGTGCACACGCGGTACATTTTTTCTGTTCTTGTGTTTTGTGTTGATGTGCGCGTGTATAAGTATGTGTTATGTTTCTTTTAATAATTTATTTTAATGTTATGACGACCTCAGCAGGGGGATATCTGATGATGGAACCAGTTCCAAAACGCGTCATGGAGTAAGTACTGTAAGTAAAGTACTTTATAATAAAAGTCACATAGACGGACATAATAAGTTTTATTCATTTTAATTTATAGTTTGTAGGAATTTTGTGCAATTTATTTTTGTTGTGTACTAAAATAAAATCCTGGTAATATGTGTAAATTGTGAAATTTTAGTAAAATTAGTTGAGAGTAGTTAGAGAGAATATACAGGAAAAGTAAGAGGATTATTATTTAATTTTAAGGGTATTTATTCCATTTCATCCCTTTGACTTAAGTAATCAAATTGTAAATAGTTTTTTATATCCCTTATTAATATTACATTTTACAATGTAAGCAAAGTAGGCCTAATATTCATTTTGATTTATAGAGATATATGACGTAAGTAATAGAATTTTAATTGGTTTTTATGTTACTTAAGAATAATATTAAATAATTTTAGCTTTATAGCTTGTAGGAAGTTAGTTAAATTTATATTTATTGCTAAGGGGTAGCAACCCCATTCAACCCCTTAGACTGGATTAATTGTAACGTCTAAACACTCCTGACAATGACATGGATAAAGTGTAAATTTGTTATCGAAATTATTCAAATAGTTTTTTGAGTCTATATCAAGGACAAAGAAACAAACATTGATTTTTATATATATAAAACAAAATTGCTAGAACCAAACCGCGGTGCCACCAACCGGATACAATTGTGAATCTAAACCGTCCAGGTACCTACTCGAACACACACAACAAAGTTTCATCCAAATTGGTTCAGCCGTTTGTGAGGAGTTCAGTGACATAAACACGTACAGAAGATTATTATATATATAAAGATGGGTAGCTATCCCATATTAATTATAATTTAATTTTTAAGGTTAGCTATCCTATTTTATTACATTGACTTAAGCAATCGAATTGCAAATGGGTTTTTATGTCACTTAGGAATATAATAAATCACACAAATTTAACTGCATAGCTTGTAGGAATTTAGTGCAATTGTATAGGGGTAACTACCCCGTTTTAATCTCTTTTATTTTAGTGACCATCTTCTCTAAACAATCCAGGTACTTATATGTCTAAATTGTGATTTTTTTTAGTGAAATTAGTTGAGTAGTTTTTTTTAGCATATATAGAAAAAAGTAAATGTGTGGATTATTATTTAATTTTTGGGGCAGTTATCTACGTCATCCTTTGACTTAGTAATTCATTTGCAAATGGGTTTTTTTTTATCGCATAAAAATAATAAACAACTAAACATTTTTACTTTGAGTGGTCCTGGTTAATATTTAGTAAATCAACTCCTATAAAAGCGAGTGTAGGCTATGTACGAGCGTACGTGGAGTAACATTTAAAGAAGAAATAAATATTCGTTTAACTTAATAATTATAACAGCAGATTTCACCCATCATCTGTAATACGCAAGCAAAACCTAGCGTAGATTATACTTTAGGGTTATGTTTACAACTTCAATCAATAATACAGCCTATCATATTAATTACTTCTAAATCATTTGATCTATCAATATGAAATAAAAGGCAATTAAAAGATAATATTTGTCTCTTTCTTTAAATATATATAATAATATGGTATTTATTTACTTTACCTTGTCAAACGAAACTACTATAAACACACAAACCTGAACTTTTTTCTTAATAAATATAGTATTTATACACTTCACTGATACCGGGAAACCAATATTTAACCATATTCAACAGTTACAACATTAAAAACTTTCAAATCAAAAGTTCGTTATGGAAATTTACATTGTAAAGTGCCGACATGTTTTTCTTACCGTCCTGACAGCGTTGCCGGATTGTTCTTGTTCTTTTTTGTGTAGAAACGAACAGTTTAGGCAACTCATTCTAATTATAAATAGTGTGATAATACGACGAAATATTATAATTATATAAATATTATAATCATACTGTTATCGGCAAAATACTGTGACTAAACAGTTTAGGTAAGTCCTCTAGTTTTTTTTATTTTTATTCTAATTATATAAAGTGATAATACGACGAAATATTATTTCTCAAATGAGGCAACCTTTACTATCTAGTTACCTTGATTTATACACACCTTAATTAGTACAATAACCTATTGTTCGATTTGGCAACGTTGATTAATTTCCATTTTAAATACGCAGTTAAACGGTACTTTCTATTGTTTGATGCATTTGTTTACGTAATTATGTTTGTTACATTATTTTCACATTTTCTTGCTTCGTGGATACTTTTGGGGTTCATATTGTTTAGTTTATTTAATTCTTACATGTTTGGTGTATGTGAAGTGATTTATTTTGTTATAATTACGTCAAATATCGCGGAAAAGTCGAAAGTTAACCTATACAATTTCAAGTTTTATTTCTTTCATAACTCCTACAAATATTATTTCCCGGGAAAATTTTTGTTGTTTCTACAATCAGTTAGATGTGTTCTTTCATGTTATATCAAATTCCCTTAGAAATCGTTTGACAAGGTAAACTACATTTTTACCAATAATATACATAAACGCAAAATCGTAACAAATATTCCTACAGTTTAATAGTCCTTATAATTGTACACATTTACCGAATTAAAAATCCCCGTCTGCAGTAGGCCTGGATAAAGTGTGTTGTTTAAAAAGTATTTTGTATAAATGATGTATTTCTGATGTGTATCTAATTAATTAATCCTCCTGTGATTTTTCACGGGGATTTACTAGTTACGTAATAAAACATACTTAGTTACGGTTTTAAACTATTGCTTACAGCTGAGGTGTGGTTCGATTGTACAAAAAAATATTAAATGTAAAATGCGTTATTTAATGATTTTAAACTGAAAATAAAGATTATAACTGCAATTTAAATAGAGTCACGGTAATATTAACACATTTGATTTGACCTTTATGTAGCAAAAATGTAATTAACATAATCTTGTTTCAATTAAAGCTATCAGAAGAACCAATAAGCCTACTTATCAACTACAAAGACGAATTAACCTAGTCCTACTTACTTGGTATCACGATGTTTGTACACGCACATGTTTGAAACGAAACACCAAATAACTATTAAACACAAAACACACTTTACCCCACAAACAATACACGCACAATTAGTTCGATAACAATTTGTTCACGGCATAACCTACAAAAATTCCGTCACTGGCTCTGTGCCAACGGAAAACTGATTTGCTGAATAAAAAAACTGATTGTTAGGGAAGAAGAAGAAAGCACGTTAGGCTGTGATGCGTAGTTAGATAAGCAACACAGAAGGCAGTTGCTGTGACGTCATCAATGCTAGCTAGCTTATCTCTTAAATAGGCAGGAGTGAATTTGTATCCCCACTTTCATTTTATATGTCAGTGACTCATTCTGTCAGGACAATCCGCTTATAATATATTACTAGGAGAAACCCCTGCGTGCTCCGCACGCCAACCCCGTTTGCACCTTCTATAGGCCTACACATAATCATGTTATGTTGTCTTTATAATAAAGGTGGAGGATTAATAATAACCCCAAAGCTACGATTGTAAATAATGTTAAATGTTCAAATCAAATTACGTCGTATATTTTATAACAGCAGTTATAACAATGGTTAAAGAACCAGCAAGGCTCAGGTCTACACTTTAAAACCCTAACCTAAAAGCTAGAAATACAAAAGTAATTGATTCAAAGTTTGAAATCAGCTGTTAATGGAAATAATGGAGCAAATAACTATTTTATTCAATTGGTTGCTATTGTAATAATTGAAAATACAGGTGGTTTTTTATCAGCTAGACCTAACCTACGAATTTTTTCCGACTAAATTTACAAATATTGAAAGAAAAAACGTTTTTATCGAAATGAATTATAGCCTATGTTACTCAGGGATAGTGTAGCGTTGTATTACGGTAGTTAAAACTATTTTTTCAATCGGTTCAGTAGTTCTAGAGATTACCCTCTACATACAAGCAAAAAAACAAAACAAACAAACTTTACCTCTTTATAATATTAGTATGGATATAGATAGATTTTATTTTAAATTTTTATACCAGCTATATTTAGCGGCCTCCATTTATATCAGATATCACAACATAGCCTATTGTTTTCACATCATCTGTTTCATTATCATGCCACAGAAAAACTAAATTCATCATGACACCAATTAAAATAAAATCTATGATTTTTCCATTCAAAAATAGGAAAATAGAATATAAACAGTGTAGTGATAAAAATCATAGATTTTAGTATAAATGGAGTCATGATTAATATTAATCTATTCTTTATTGAAGATGAATTATCCTTTATATAAATAATGCATATTCTAATCATCTGATTGTCTTATATCTTTTTAAATATGAGTAAATTTATAGGTTATGATATTTAATGTAAATTATATATACAAATATTATAAATAGGTGACATTTTTTTATGTAGTGGGTAATCTTTGGAACTACTGGACCTATTGAAAAAACAGTTTAATAATAAAAAGCCACAATGTCCCTGAGTAACATTGGCTATAATTCATTTTGATAAAAACATGTTTTATTTCAATATTTGTAAATTTAGTCGCAAAAAATGCTTAGGTTAGGAATAGACTGATGAACCAACACATGCATTTACATTTATTACCACAACAACCAATTGAATAAAATAACAGATAAAACAGCCGTTTGCTCTAATATTTCCATTAACAGCTGATTTCAAACTTTGAAGCAATTATACGTATTTCTAAATTTTAGGTTAGGTTTTTATTAAAGTGTAGACCTGATACTCGCTGGTTCTCTTAACCTTTATTATAACTGCTGTTATAAAATGTACGAAATAATTTGATTTGAACAATCAACATTATTTACCATCTTAGCTTTGGGGTTATTATTAATCCTACACACACATTTATTATAAAGAAAACATAACATGATTATATGCATAGAAGGTTCCAACGGAGTTGGCTTGTGGAGCACGCAGGGGTATCCCCTAATGTTTAATATAAGTTTAAAATTCAGCTTATCAAATTTAAATTATTATTTAAATGTTTATTTCGCCATATTAATTTAATATTATGATTTACGTTTTTCACAAATCGTCCATGGTAATACAATAGTAATTTGAATTTCGTAGCTATTCTAGTCTATTTCAATTTTGCAACTTTAAGCTTTGTGATCTCTTTAAAATTTTAGATTTCACTATGTTCCATTTACTTTTGTATGTAGCCCACATAAATATAGCTTTATTTTATTACATTATTAATAATTGATAGCCTAGAAAGTTTACTATTGATATAGTTAAAACGCCTATTTGAAACCGGAACTCAATACCATATTTATTTCCAAAGTTAATTTTTGTTTTAAAATAAAATGGCGAATATCCGGTAAACGCAGTTGCACCAGGCAAATGTTTTTGAGACTTTTTCTTTGGGACAAACCCTTAGAGTGCCGCTGTAACATCGTAAAACAAACTTCATTTAAAAAGCAATCAATAAAGACAATTTTACAAAAAAAAAAAAATGTAATCTAAAATTGTCTCGTGTTATCTAGTTTCCTTACTCGCGATGTATCCTTACACGGAGGAGAGTAAAAACACTTGGGTAATTCAGTTAAACCCTGACGTCATCAATCACCTGTCTATCTGTATGTCCAGCTGACGTTGATGAAACGTGTAGGCGGAATGTAATCATAATAACAGAACTATAATACCCCTCCCAATACTGTACTGGAAAACCTGCTCGGTCGTTGGAACAGAACTAGATGATTTATGGCAGAGAGTAGAAATAGTATTTAACTTTGAAAGTACTGTAGAATTAAATCTATTCACTTTATCATAATAGAGGAGGAAACCAGTGCGTGCACCACACGCCAACCCCGTTGGAACGTTCTATACACGTAATCATGTTATGTTTTCTTTATGATAAAGGTGTAGGACTAATAATAACCCCAAAGCTAAGATGGTAAATAATGTTAAATGTTTTAATCAAATTATTTCGTATATTTTATAACAGCAGTTAAAATAATTCGACCACGCAGCTGGACCGCTGACGTGAATTGAGCAAATTTCCAAAATGAAGTTTATATGCCTATGTTTTAAAGTTTCAACCAAAATTAGGTAAACAGGTCTACTCACGAAGGCGTTGAACAGCTGTCTGTGAGTGAGTACGCAATATATTAGTAGAATTTGCGCCTGGCGGCCTCGCGAGTTTGCACCACTTGGCTTCGAACCGGGAACTTTTATGGTATTTTACGTTTTGGTCGATTTTGGGGGAACCAAGTGAGCTAAAAGGTCGCGTAAAAAAACAAAATGTGCAAAATATCATCCTGCATTTATATTTTTAGAAAAAACTAAAACAAAATCATTCTCGTAGTAAACATCTCAAAAAATAGTTACTTCCGGTCAAAAAACGTACTTCCGGTTGTTGGATTTTTTTTTGCTAACGAACTCGTCCGAGCGACATAGACAACCAACACGTGTACCAAATTTGGACCAAATCGGACTTAAAATGCGGCCGCTAGAGTGCGAACACATATTTACATATATGTATACAGTACAAATATATATATGAATTTTAATGACACCCCAAAACGTGTTCTGGGGACCATGATCGGTGCTCATTTGCTTTTCCCGACCTTGGGTCTCACCATAAGGGCCACTGCAATAGATCATTTTTCCTATGGAAATTCGCTACTAAAGGTTAAAAGAACCAGCAAGGCTAAGGTCTACACTTTAATAAAAACCTATACTAAAATTTAGAAATACAAATAATTGCTTCAAAGATTGAAATCAGCTGTTAAGGGAAATATTAGAGCAAACAGCTGTATCTGTTATTTCATTCAATTGGTTGCTACGGTAATACATGTAAATACACGTGTCGGTTCATCGGTCTAGGCCTAACCTAAGAATTTTTCCCGACTAAATTTACAAATATTGAAATAAAAAATGTTTTCATCGAAATGAATTATAGCCTATGTTGCTCAGGGATAGTGTAGCTTTTTATTAGTAAAACTATTTTTTCAATCGGTTCAGTAGTTCCAGAGATTACCCCCTACATACAAACAAACAAAGCGAGTTTGCCCTTCGGCCTTGCGATCTTGGGTCATGGACTGCTTCGCTTTGCTCGCAGAGTACAAACTCGGCCGTCGTCGGATCAGAAGACGACGTTCAGATGACGGATCAGAAGACGGATCAGGGATCCACGTTAAAATCCCACGCGTGGATTTGAACCGGGTTCTTTTATGGTGTTTTAAGTTTTAATCTATTTTGGGGGAACCAAGCGAGCTATAAGGTCTTGGTCCTGTAATAAAAAACGCAGAATATCCTTCGTTTAATTTGTTTAGATAAAACTCTAAAAAAGTTTCATTCTCGTGCGAAAATCTAAAAAAATAATTACTTCCGATCAAAAAACGTGCTTCCGGTTGTTGGATTTGTTTTGGCTGACGGACCAGTCCGAGCGACGCAGAAAACTAACGCGTGGACCAAATTCGGACCAAATCGGACTTAAAATGCGGCCGCTAGAGTGCGAACATATATGTATACAGGGTGACAATTAAGTCTTCGGACGGTTTAATATTCCGTATATAAGGCAAATTTTAAGATAGATGTGATTGAGGTAACCTACTCTATGTAAAAATACTATTTTATAAAGATTTCAAAAAAACTTATCCGCCATTTTGAATGTAACTTTGTTTTTTTTTTTAATAGGAAGGTGGTAATGTGATACATCATTTCGATGTAGAATTTCAAGAAAAAACCAACGGTGAAATTTTCACATCCATCCCTTTAACCGTTTAAAAATGCCGACCAAAAAACAACGAAATCGTGTTTTCTGATTTTGCCCCATTTTGCTGTACTATCTTTGTTTTAATGTTAATTATTATTCTTTTTAGATCTAGAATTAAATAAGCTTTCAAATGATGTGCCACACAACGATATTCGGGAGTATTTCAAATTTTTGAGTTACAGCCATTTTAATTTTTGTATAATTGATTTCGAGTGGTTTAACCAAATATCGTTGTGTGGCATATCGTTTGAAAGCTTATTTAATTCTGAATCCAAAAAGAATAATAATTATTATTAAAACACAAATAGTACAGCAAAATGGGGCAAAATCATTCAAAATGGCGGATCCAAGATGGCGGATAAATTTTTTGAAATCTTAATAAAATAGTATTTTTACAAAGAGTAGGTACCTCAATCACATCTACCTTAAAATTTTCCTTACATACGAAATATTAAACCGTCCGAAGACTTAATTGTCCCCCTGTATATAATGTTTAATGACACACCAAAACGTGTTCTGGGGACCATGATCGGTGTTCATTAACAGCCCACATTAGGTCTTACCAAAAGAGTCACTGCAATAGCTCAAATTTCCTATGAAAATTCGTTAATAAGAGAAAATGTTTTGCTCAAAGAACCTTCTATCCAAAAAAATTTTTTTGCTAAAGTTAATGAATTTCAATTTTGGTTGTTTTATTGTTTAAATGCGAATTCGTACATAGTTCAGCACTATTTCAACCAAAGTAAAATTTGATATATTGTTACTTAAACGGAAGGCAAGTGATTGCGTTAGCTAAGCCCTGTGTGCCACGCAGCTAATCTCATCACAACTGTCAGAACCAAATTACTAACGCTCGGTTCACTGTACAGTAAACACACAAAGGTTTGAGATTTTACAACGGCCTCAAAACTTTCAACCTTTTAATTACAACCTCTGCGGGTTAGGAAAAAACGCTTTCTTTTATTAATCCATTTCAGCTTTGTTTTCAACACCATATTAACGAACTACGTTGTGAGTTTATTTTTCGGAGTAGAGAAGAAGGAGTATTGTAGACATTCAAAATAATGTTTTGGCTTCAAAATACCACAGATAGTGGAATAGTGGGAGCATCGTTGTATCTTGTTTTAAAAAATCTGAGAGATACAACTGTTGTGCGTATTATTATTAAAACTTTTCAAAATCTTCGGAAGCGTTATATAATAAACATAGCTTAAAAACCGTAAAATCTCGTTTATTAGCGAATTTTGACAGAAAATAATATGAGCTATGCAGTAACCCATATGGTGAAACCTAAGGTCGGGAGTAATTAATGAGCACCGAGCATGGTCCCCTAAAATCGATCAAAACGTAAAATACCGTAAAAGTACCCGGTTCAAATCCACGAAGGATTTACGGTTTGGTCTTCTGGTCCGAGGCCGACGTTCGAGTTTGTTTGTAAAGAGGTACTAATATTATAAAAAAAAGGTACTAATATTATAAAGAGGTACTAATAATATAAAGAGATACTAATATTATAAAGAGGTACTAATATTATAAAAAAAAGGTACTAATATTATAAAGAGGTACTATTATAAAGAGGTACAAATATTATAAAGAGGTACTAATATTATAAAGAGGTACTGATATTAAAACGAGGTGCTGATATTATAAAGAGGTGCTAATATTATAAAGAGGTACTAATATTATAAAGAGGTACTAATAATATAAAGAGATACTAATATTATAAAGAGGTACTAATATTATAAAGAGGTACTAGTATTATAAAAATGTACTAATATTATAAAGAGGTGCTAATATTATAAAGAGGTACTAATATTATAAAGAGGTACTAATACTAATATTATAAAGAGGTACAAATATTATAAAGAGGTACTAATATTATAAAGAGTTACTAATACTAATATTATAAAGAGGTACAAATATTATAAAGAGGTACTAATATTATAAAGAGTTACTGATATTAAAACGAGGTGCTGATATTATAAAGAGGTGCTAATATTATAAAGAGGTACTAATATTATAAAGAGGTACTAATATTATAAAGAGATACTAATATTATAAAGAGGTACTAATATTATAAAGAGGTACTAGTATTATAAAAATGTACTAATATTATAAAGAGGTACTAATATTATAAAGAGGTACTAATAATATAAAGAGGTACTAATATTGTAAAGAGGTACTAATATTACAAAGAGATACTAATATTATAAAGAGGTATTAATATTATAAAGAGGTACTAATATTATAAAGAGGTACTAATATTATAAACAGGTACTAATATTATAAAGAGGTAAAATGTGTTTATTTGTATGTAGGGAGTAATCTCTCTAACAACTGAACCGATTAAAAAAATAGATTTACTAACGCAAAGCTACATATCCCTCAGCAACATATTCTATATTTCATTTTTATAAAACATTTTTTTTCAATATTTGTAAATTTAGTCGGAAAAATTCGTAGGTTAGGCCTGGTCTGTGAACCAACACATATTTTCTTGAATGTATTTATACTCATTACCATTGAATAAAATAACAGATAAAACTGCTGTTTGCTCTAATTCTTCCATTAACATCTGATTTAAAATGTTGAAGCAATTATTTGTATTTCTAAATTTTATCTTAAGTTTTTATTCAAGTGTAAACCTGAGCATTGCTGGTTCTTTTAACCTTTATTACAACTGCTGTTATAAAAATATACGAAATAATTTGATTTGAACATTTAACATAATTTACCAACTTAGCTTTGGGATTATTATTAATCCTACACCTTTATTATAAAGAAACAATAACATGATTATGTGTATAAAAGGTTCCAACAGGGTTGGCGTGCGGAGCACGTAGGGTGTTGTATAATTTAAATTACATGAAATACAAATATCAAAAAGCAGTAATAAAATATTTGAAAAATTGTATTATTTCCTCGTTATTTTGTTCAGTTACAGTTAAATCAACACTGCGTTGATGTTTATTTTCTCTCGCTCTCAACTTTCCGTTTTAGTTAGGAATTGTGCCAAGATTCTCCTTTAGTGCATAATAAATGCAATTCCCCGCTGAGAACCTAGCCTTTGTTCCAACTCCCACCACGCTGCATTACATAAAACCGTCTTGGCTTGAGTTATTTAATTAAACCTATTCGAGCAGTCTCCGTTGTTGTAATTCAGTGCTGACATTTTAATAAAATTACTCTGCTTCAAAACTTATAACGTCTTACCGGGGAACAATGCGTTCCGACTTAATTCAGTAGACGATGTGACAATTATATTTATAGTCCGTGAAACACCATTAACTTACAAATAGTAATTCTGTTGATAGACCATTCAAATTAGAATAAGCCAGAATTTGGTACTTCAGCCACACAACTATAAAAACACTAATAAACTACCGTGAAAAATCACGGCGGTTTAATTAGATACACTACAGAAATACATTACTTATACAAACAAGTATTTAAAACCAGACCTTATCTAGGCCTACCTAACTATGCTGACGGGGATTTTTAACTCGGTAAATATGTACAATTATAGCGGTTATACCGAGCTTTTGAATCATCGCCTCTCACTGCTCTCCACTACCAATTAATATACTAGAGAGCTTCGCTCGGCAACTTCCTCAATTACACAGTTACTGATTTAGAGACAAAACTTAGATATTTAAGTTACACGTGTGGAAGTATGTAATCGAGATAGTTTTGCCTTTAAGATATCAACCCCTACAGAAGCGAGTGTGCGTCCACACGTGAGTGACAACATAATCTAACACAGCTGATTTCACCCATCATCTGTAAAAACAAGCGTAGATTATACTTTGGGGTTATGTTTACAACTTCAATCAATAATATAAGTTTGTGAAGTTGATGTTTGTAAATACGGGTTAAAGAACCAATGCAGGCTATAATACGTTATAAGATTTGCTTTGAGGTTATAAAAGGAATATAAATACAACCATTTATTACCAATATATTCATTTATACAAATTTAAAGAAGAGATATTCATTCGTTTAACTTCGGAAACATTCGTACATTTTCGTGTAACATATAATCATATTCCATTATTAATTTCTTCATTATAATATTTCGTAAGGACTTACACTCGCTTTTAAAGGAGTTTATAACTTCTGAATCATTTGATCTATCATTATGAAATGAAAAGCATATTTTTATCTTTATTTAAATATATAATCTATATTATAAAATCGAAATACCACTGACTGACCCACTCATCACGAAATCTCAAAAACCACCGAACGGATTGAAATGAGATTTGGTATGTAGCTTCCTCTAGGGCCCTGGGTGCTCACTAAGAAAGTTTTTGAAAAATTTCGAAATTTTAGGGGGAGGGGGGTCAAAGTTACTAAAAAAAACACCGATCGGATTGGAATGAAATTTGGTATGTAGCTTCCTCTAGGGCCCTAGGTGCTCGCTAAGAAAGGGTTTTCAAAAAATGCGTAATTCTAGAGGGGGTTTGGGGGGGGGTCAAATTTAATAAAAATCCAATTAATAAATACATAGTGTAATATATTCATTGATATAATATACATTTAACTTTGATTTGTCTATCTGTGCAAACCCGAATCGGGCCATTTAGTAATATATATAAATAAAGACTTTACACAAATAGATCTACAGTTTTATAACCGTTATAATTGTAGACCTACACATTCACCGAGTTAAAAATCCCCTTCAACATAGTTAGGTAGGCCTTGATAAAGTCTGGTGTTTTCAAATAGTATTTTTTTAAATTTATTTTTTATTATGTATTTCTGATGTGTATGTAATTAATCTGACTGTGATTTTTCGCGAGGGCTTACTAGTTGTTAGTTTATAATTTTTGTTTATTTTATTTGAACGTTCTCTCTTTGTGCCCATATATTTAATGAAGGGCGGGGAAGGAAACCTCATACTTCAACAGCTGCTAGAAATCTTCAATACTTATTGAAATACCTTAGCTCTACCAATTAATGTATAAAGAATCTCTAACTTGTTAAGAAATTATAAGGGATTCATTAAGCTCAAAGAAAATATTTGTTTTGTTAACTACTTAAATTACTAAAACTACATTTTATAAACATTTATAATTTTATATTATACGTTATATGTAATTAAAATAAATTAAGTATTATAGACTTTAAATATGTTTACTATATCGTTAGGTTAGACAAGATTTTAACTGACCAGATCCTAGTTTTGAGAAAAATGAGTTTGAAGTTTTTATTTTATTGTACTTACATTTGTTTTCCCATCAACTTGAAATTGAGTTGACATAGTAGTTGTATTGTAAGTATGGATTTTTTTTAATATTGGATGATTAGATTTTTAGATATTAGTATTGCCGTTTTTACAGTTAAAACCTTGCCTTTAACAAAAGTTTAAAATTTGTAAACGACAAGCTTCCATCTACTGTAGTTAAAACCTTTCTCACAAACATATTTAAATTATGAAATAGATTGACTGTGACTTCATAATTATTGTAGGTGGGGTAGGAGAGGTGATTTATTAAAGTAGGAGATTAACTAATAAACATTATTATTATTATTATTATTATTACCTAGAGAGAAAACTATTCGATCGATTTCGAACAAATTTGCACACAAACACGTCAATTAGGCCTGTATAGATGCAAGAATGTCTGGTGCAAATTTGTTTGAAATCGATCAAATAGTTTTTGCTCTAGCTTTGTATACAGTCATACAAACAGACATTTTGTAAAACCCACTTTTTGGACCCAGGGGGTCCCAAAACGCACATTTCCACAAAAATCTCAACATCGATTTTTTTGCGATCACTATACTTTCTCTGCACTATAGTATAGTGAGAAAGTAAAAGATAGAATGAAATAGGGCAATATGTGATACAACCGAGACGTTCTTTGAGGTAGGTGCTTCACAGTTGAAAATAGTAACAAAGTTCTATCTGTATTTTAAATCTACAGCAACCAAATAGAAAAATTTCATTCCAAATTTCTATAAACATGTGCTGCAGTTAGACCATTGTGCTTCTAGCAAATGGCTTATTAGACAACACAAAGCAATAAGAGTTAGTGCAAAATAAAGAGGAATTCAGATAGAATCTTGTCGTGCCAACAGCTGAAAAAATGCAATTTTGTTAGTACCTTGTCATTCTAACCTAACGATATGTGAAGAGACTTGAGCCAGAAATTGTATAGCCCTATTCTTATCAGTATTGCTTCAGGATTTATCATACTTATTCGTGTCTTAAGGGAGGAAAGTATCACTCTGTCACCTCCCCAAAAAAAATGCGAGCGAATAATATACTTTCTTGACGTAAGACAAACGACAGTTTTCCTGCAGCTACAGTTAAAGTAAATAATTTGAATTTTGCCATGGAAGAAACTTTTTTTAAAACATGGACATTCTTATTTACAAAAAAAAAACATAATTGAGGTCATGCCAAAAATACACAGACACGGAAGTTCGTTGTTGCGTAAGTTGTTTCAGCAGCTGTTTTACTAACATGTGATTTAGCGGGTGGAAAATTGCCCGAATAAAAAGCATTGAATATACCTTAGAGCTGACAAAGTAAACTCAATGCTTTTATATGGACACTTTTCCACCCCTGGGTTGTGAGTGGTATTCCACCCTAATAATGAGGCAGAAAATACCTCTTAAAGTAGCAGCTGGAGGAAATAGTTATTTGTGTATCTCAAAGCTGAGTTTGTCGCACGAGATAAACATTTGACGCCCGAGTCGTAGCCGAGGCACACAACTTTTTTCCTACAGGTACATTTTAAATTAGTGTTTTAGTTTTTAAAAAGATCCGTTTTACAGAAGTTAGTCCCACAACAATCAACATTTTCAGAGCATCCTACATCAGCTGTTTACTTTGCGTCCTGGGGTGCAAATTATACAGCTGGCGTGCGGTAAAGTAAAACAAAGAGGTATAATTATTTGACGCTGAACTCATGAAGTTTAGTTTGCGCACTGCTATGAGTGTGGAAAAACACTCTTTATTACATCTGTAGGAAAAGGTATTTATGTACTGAGTATATACTTTCTCTATTTATATATCCAAATACAATAATGTTTATTTGTGTTTTTCAGGTAAGTACGGCTAAATGTTTATCACTAAAGTCTTGGAGACGTTCAGAATTTGTAAGTACCAAGATAATGAAAGCACTCAAAACTAAAAATTATATTTGTATACACGAAATTAACATTTATGTTTGTTTATAGCTTAGCTTACTCTTAGGTTTACCGGAAAAACTTACAATATCATTGAATTTATAACATATTGATGTTCAATGGCACTGCTGTGAATGCACACAATTAGAAGCACTGAAGCCCTAATCGCAAGTTCGTTAAATAACACCACACTAATAAAATGAAAAACATTTATTGATAATGTTAGGCTAGTTCCCTGATTTATATTTCGGTGACCGAGATTCCATAATCGGAGGGTCTAAATGTCAGTCAGTTTAGATCCACTGATGATCAGTTACTTTAAAAAAAATATATTTGTATATAGATATTCACGTTTATTTTGTCATCACAGTCTTACTAAATAAACTTCTAAAGCATAATTAATCAGGATTTTTTTAAATATATTCTTTTGGCTCGCATTAAAATTCCGAAACATTGACATCTTGCAAAAATTCTTGCGTGTCTGTCTGTCGACACGATGTATGTATAGGCTACAGATATACACCCACAGACGTCGTAAAAAACTTCTGGTGGTGCCAAAATCTTCGTAATTTAATTGCGGACAGTTGTAAAACTTTTGAACTTTCTAGCGTGAGTCGTAGCGCGTCGGGGTCACGTTTTTGGGTCAAAGTTTTGAAAGTATTGGGTCAAAATTTTGAAAATACAGTTTGACGTAACTTTTTATGTTTATGGGTACGGGAAACCCGCTTTTGACAGTTAAAGAGTCGCAGCGCGTCGGTATCACGTTTTTGGGTCAACATTTAAAAATATACAGTGTGGTGTATCGTTTTATATGTTTTTGGATACGGGAAAACAGATTTTGACAGTTAAAGAGTCGCAGCACGTCGGTATCA
>JAGFPH010006460.1:36029-56797 GCA_018207615.1 Philaenus spumarius | reverse complement strand
TTTGTTACTTTTCATGTAGTGTTTTACCAATGACTACATATCAATGAGACGAAAAGTGCCAATGTTAAAAATTCAGGCCAGGGAAGCAGGTATAAAAGTGTGTTTGTGCCATCTGCCGCTAGGAGCGCTAAGCGCGTTTTGACGACCGAGTGTGGTACGCGACGAAGTGCAAAAGCAGACGCTCAAGATCACACGACAGTCGGACCTCTCTGACTCTCCTCCTCTAAGTACTCTTTCCATCCTTGTCCGGCAAAACGCGCCCTCAGAGCTCCTAGCGACTGATGCGCAAACATACTTTTAGAACTAATTTCCCAGTCGGAATCCTACCCGTTCAAACTGTTCGGCTTATTGATATGTAGTCATTTGTTTTACAGTACTTACAACTTGTTTAGTGATCGTTTACAATAAATTTTAATTTACAAAAAACCTTTGTTTCTTATTAGCGAATTTCCGTAGGAAAAATAAGCTATTGCAGTGGCCCTTATGGTAAGAACCAAGGTCGGGAATAGCAAATGAGCACCGATCATAGTCCGCAAAACACGTTTTGGGGTGTCATTAAAAATCATACATATATATGTATATATGTGTTCGCACTCTAGCGGCCGCATTTTAAGTTCGATTTCGTCCAAATTTAGAACACATGTTGGTTGTCTACGTCGCTCCGACGAGTTCGCTAGCCAACAAAATCCAACAACCGGAAGTAAGTTTGTTGACCGGAAGTAACACATTTTTGAGATTTTTACTACGAGAATTAATTTTGTTTAGAGTTTTTTCTAAAAATATAAATGTAAGATGTTATTCTGCACATTTTGTTTTTTTACGCGACCTTATAGCTCGCTTGGTTCCCCCAAAATCGATCAAAATGTAAAATACCATAAAACTACCCGGTTCGAAGCAAAGTGGTGCAAACACGCGAGGCCACTAGGAGGAAACCAATTCTACTGATATATTGCGTACACACAGACAGCTGTTCAACGCCTACGTAAGTAGACCTATTTCCCAAATTGTTGGTTGAAACCCTAAAACATAGGCCTATAAACACAATTTTGGAAATTTGCTCAACTCACGTCAGCGGTTCAGCTGCGTGGTCGAATTATTATATTATTTGCAGTTGGAATTTTGACTTCAAGAGCGATTGAATATTCACGAAAAAATCATTCGAGTTAGAGCTACTGAGACGCAAAAACTTCAAATTTATATTCAAGCTTAAGTATATCAGTTATTTCATTCGTATTAATGAAAGTTACCATTAGTTTTATTGTTTTCCAATCAAATAATGCTAGACATATACCACAACTGACGCAATCTTAATCAAAAATATGCAAATACAAATTAAACTTATGTATTTTACATTCACCTACATACATATATGCGTATAAGCTCGCACATGATATACTGTAAACATACATTATGCATACATGACACAAACTTTGCACGCACAATCCTACGTTCGCATGCGAGGAAATATGCCTATTAATTTTACAATAATACTAAATTAAATTCAAAGTAGCAGTATTCTAATTTCAATTTCAGTCTAGAATCGTACAACCTTTAACTAAACTATCTTAGACACATGTTTATTTTCTTATTATTTCGCATTGACTCGGTGTTGCATTTCGTTAGCATAATGTTGGATAGGCTACTCTAATGGGTCGATTTAATGCATACTAATTACTCAGATGTATGCAACGTTTCATTCTAATCCAGGGTACGACTTCAAAGTACAGTTTACAATTTGGAATGTTTGTAACATCAGCCATTGACAAGCATTGTTATTTACAGAAACGTTTAAAAACTGTATGGCACGTTTAAATAAATTCATCGTGTTCTAGACACGTTTAATGTGTGATGCAGCACTGGTAAGAAGTAATTGGCGCAAACACATTTAAAACGGAACAAAATGGAAACAAATTAAAGAAAGCAGCCGCGGGACTGCTGACAGAAGTGAAAACTGTAATGAATATAAATCGTTGGTCATATTGGTTTAATCTGAAATTTGATTATTTTAACACTACCGAGTAAACTATTTTAACACAACTTACGAAATTAGGAAGCACAATATCCATCTCAGAGGTATTGCCAAGTAAACTATTTTAATACAACTTACGAAATTAGGAAGCACAATATCCATCTCAGAGGAATTACCAAGTAAACTATTTTAAAACGACTTACTAAATGAGGAAGCACAATGTCCATTTCAGAGGTATTGTCAAGTAAACTATTTTAACACAATTTACGAAATGAGGAAGCACAATGTCCAAGTTATTATACAAATTATATCTGCTAGGATCCATGAAGTAAGTTTTAGTACAATTTTCTGCCAATCCTAACGTAACACTTTCACTTAAGTTTGTCGACGCGTTTCGGAGTTCAACCATTATCGAGGCCTATACCAGTACTGAAATAGGTCTCGATAATGGAGGAACTCCGATACGCGTCGACAAACTTAAGTGAAAGTGTTACGTTAGGATTGGCAGAAAATTGTACTAAAACTTAAGCACAATGTCCATTTCAGAGGTATAACCAAGTAAACTACTTTTACAGAATTTACAAAATGATTAAGCACAATGTCCATTTCAGAGGTATTACAAAGTAAGTTATTAAAAAAAACTTACGAAATGAGGAAGCACATCAACGTCCATTTCAAAGGTATTACAAAGTAAGTTATTAAAAAAAATCTTACGAAATGAGGAAGCATAATGTTCATTTCAGGGGCAAGTAAACAGTTTTAAAACAACTTACGGAATGAGGAAGCACAATATCCATTTCAGAGGTATTACCAAGTAAACTATTTTAACACAACTTACGAAATGAAGAAACACAATGTCCATTTCAGAGGTATTACCAAGTAATTTTAAAACAACTTACGAAATGCGGAAGCACAATGTCCATTTCAGAGGTATACCAGGTAAACTACTTTTACACAATTTATAAAATGAGGAATCACAATGACCATTTCAGAGGTATTACCAAGAAAACTATTTTAACATAACTTACGAAATGAGGAAGCACATCGATGTCCATTTCAGAGGTATTACAAAGTAAATTATTAAAAAAAAAAAAAAAAAAAACACTTACGAAATCGGTAGTCCTAAAATCGAGAAACCCATTGATAAGTCAAGTGGCTCTAGACCGACTGGCCTATAAGTAAAAGAGTGTTGAATTAATCAGTGTATTTTCGTTAAAAAAAAAACTATTACGTATTAGCATATTTCATCACTAGGACCGAAAGTTACGCTTTTCGATACGAGCTCAAGTTGAACGACCGAGACGAAGCCGAGGTCGGAAAATGAACGAGGATCGGAAAGCCACTTTTGTCCCGTGTGATGAACGATACTTTGCATCACACTGTGTTTAAAATATAGTTTACGTTTACAGCACTAACTAAATTATTGAGATCAGCTGATTTTAATATCAACAGCGATATAAATAAATATCTTCCTCAATTCTAACAATTTAAGGGCCTAGGCATTGATTTTTACTTTCTCCGCCCTATACGTAGTATATGCAGAAAGTATTGTTTTCGTAAAAATGTTCGAATTTGAATTTTCAGTTGAATTATCTGTTTTGGTGCTCCCAGATCCCCAAAAAATTGTTTAGTGCAATTATCTGTGTTGGTGCTCCCTGAACCCAAAAATATTTTTAGTGGAATTTTTTGTTTTGGTGCTCCCTGAACCCAAAAAAGTGTTTTTAGAGTGGTGTCTGTCTGTCAGTCTGTCTGTATGTATACACGACCAGAGAGGACACTATTAGTCCGATTTTCATGAAATTTGGTATGTAGGTACTAAACCCTAATATCTCCAGGCGTTTTTTTCATTTTTTGGAATTTTTAATTTTTAAGGGTAATTTACCCCTAAAAACCCATAAAAAACGATAAAAATGCAAATTTCTCAAAAACGGCTCTAACGATTTTGATCAAATTTTCAGTATTTATAGTGCTTAAGATGCCAAACAAAATAACACCACCCGCTTTTATCAAAACTTTGGCTTTTTATAATTATGGGGAAATGTTTAAAAATAAACAGGTTAGTGTTGTCAATCTAGCATCGCGGCAGCGGCCGAACGGGGTAGCACCACGGTAGCGAGCACGGCCAGTAATTCAAAGGTCGCGCGAGCGAATCCCGCCTGGGACAATAATTTTTTATACGATTGACGTAGGTAGAATATTATTTTTTTGTTTTGTTCTAAAAAGTAGTAAATAAAATGATTAAAAACAATATTATTTTGACTACAGTAAAGTTGGGAGAAAGTTTGTGTCAGTTAACTGATACCGTTTATTAAGGAAAAGTTTATCTTGTCTTCTGCCCTTATTTTATCGCTTTCAACCGAGAATGACCGCAAACATTATATGGCAACAACACATTGTTTAAGTTCACTAAATTAATTGCATCAGCTGATATCAAATCATCGCGTAATATTAATAGACACAATTTTAATACACTACTACCGATACTTTTACATGAATAAACATACTGATGTACTTTTTTAAACAATAAGTTATAAGTTTATTTATTTTATTTAATACTTTTAAATAGTATCAAAATGTAATTTTTTTGCTTCTTTGATAAAATCGTTATTATATCTAATAAATTAATAAGACGTCATATCAAATCGTAATTATTATAGATAGCGCTACTGGTGTTATAATTTATAACTAATTTAGAGGTCGGCAAAAATTCCACCTGATTTTGCCGACCTAGACCGGCAAAACGCTATTTTCAATACTCAAAGCTGATACTGAAAGTGACTATTTTCGATACAGTGCACTGAAAAAATATTTTGTAATGATGGTTTTTTAAATATACAAAATAAAAAGTTCACAATTTTGAAAATAAGGTAATGGTTTTCCGATATATAAGTTACATGAATACGAAAGGCGGAAAAGGTAGTACTACCATAGATCATGAATAATAAATAGATCTTGCATCCATACGGGGGCTGTGTGCCGGAAAAAAGAATGTCGCGAAAATAGTACATGATCGCGCCGCGAGGTAGCGCTAGGGAGAAAGCATTGGTAGCATTGGTGTTTCAAACAGCTTCCTTCGTTTCCCCAATAGATAGCGCCAAAAAAGTAGAATTTCCAATGGAACAAAATATTGCATTGGATCGGAGTTCTATTAGGTGATCCAAATACAATGGTACTACTTACACAAGAATCAAAGCGAAGAAATAAGGTAGACTTTTCTTCGACGTAATATTGAATAAAAGGAGTAAACAACTCAAGATTGTCAATTTCCTTCAATAAAACCGCAATGTGAAGGCTCATGATCATCCCTATATTTGTTATAGAGCAATAACAGTTTATAGCTTAGGCAATGAAATTCTACAGCTTGTTCGACGTTTATGGTTATAGTGTGTTCTTCACCGTGAAACCGAATAAGCTCCTTGATACATGTTTAGGTGAACAAACACAGTAGACTTTTGTTCGATAAATCGTTTTGTAATCCCGTTTTTTACAATTATTAACAGAACTTTTATTACATTTAAGCACAAATATAAACCACGGACAGAACAATGTATTTAAGAGTACAATCAAAGTGCAAATAGGTTGTATATACCTTAAATATAATATAACATAATTTTAGCTTTATAGCTTGTAGGAAGCTAATTTAATTTAAATTTATTGTATAGGTAGCAACCCAATTTCAATCAATTAAAATGTAGTAATTGTAACGTCTAAACACTCCTGGCAATGATATGAATAAACTGTGAAATTGGTCGAATAGTTTTTGAGTCTATAAAGGACAAAGAAACAAAAAAGTAAAGAAACAAACATTAATTTATATATATATATATAGATATTAGGAAAGAAACCCGCCTGCTTCGCTCGTCAACGTTCTTCCTTCCTCAGAACACAAAGTATAATTAATTATTGATAAATATAAAAATTGATAATTCATAATATTATTGATAATTTCTTTTTAATAAGGGTTTAGGATAAGAAAATAACATTAAATCTAAGATCGTAAATAATAATAAATGTTTAGGTGAAATTATTGAGTTTAATATAAAACTTGGATTATAAAAAAAAAGTTAAAAGGAAGCAGCCTACTTCTACAACACCGAAATATACAAATTTATCTACTAATCTATATATATATATATATATAAGCGAAATACCACTCACTCACTCATCACGATTTCTCAAAAACTACCGAACGATTGAAATGAAATTTGGTCCTAGCTTCCTCTAGGGCCATAGGTGCCCACTAAGAGAGGGTTTGAAAAAATTCGAAATTTTAGGGAGGATTGGGGGGATCAAAGTTATTAAAAAACGATTTCTTCAAAACTACAGAACGGATCGGAATAAAATTTGGTATGTAGCTTCCTCTAGGGCCATAGGTGCTCACTAAAAAAAGGTTTTAAAAAATTGGAAATTTTAAGGGGGGGGGTTTGGGGGGATCAAATTTATTAAATCACGATTTCTTCAAAACTACCGAACGGATTGGAATGAAATTTGGTATGTAGCTTCCTCTAGGGCCATAAGTGCTCACGAAGAAAGGGTTTGAAAAATTCGAAATTTTAGGAGGGTTTGGGGATGAAAGTTATTAAATCACGATTTCTTTAAAACTACCGAACGGATTGGAATTAAATTTGGTATGTAGCTTCCTCTAGGGCTATAGGTGCTCACTAAGAAAGGGTATGAAAAATTTCGAAATTTTAGGAGGGGTTTGGGGGGATCAAAGTTACTAAAATCATAAATTCATATCTTTTATTATTATGACAATGTGCTTTTATTATTTAAGATCTATATATATAAAAGAAAAATACCACTCACTGACTGAACACTTAAAAAGAATACAATTACGTTTAAAAGACTGAAAATACCAACCACCACGGGCAACGCCGTACGGGTCAACTAGTCCATCTATATAAATAAAAATGTGAATGTTCTAAATCTTAGTAGTCCCAGGCCTTTAAAAGTTTATGATTACCTAACACTTGAGACTTCGTATATCTCTTATTTAAGTCGAGTCGGACAAGATTTTTAAGTAAACAAACCCAGTGTAGATTATACTTTGTTTAGAACTTCAATTATTCTAATTTCTTATGAAGTTGAGTTTTTTAAATATGAGTTATAGAACTAATGTATGTTATAATACGTTATAATATTTGCTTTGAGGTTATAAACTATATGTAAATACATACTTTTATCATCAAAATATTCATTTACACAAATGTATACCCATTCGTTTAGCTTCGGAAACATTCGTACATCTTCGTGTAACGTATAAACATAATCGATTATTAATATCTACATATAATATTAACTTCCAAATCAGTTCATTTATTAATCTATATAAATAAAAATGTAAATGTGCGTTTGTTCAAAATCGATAATCTCCGAAAGTTCGTCACCGATACTTTGAAATTTCGACACAAACTTTCATATAAAAAACTAAAAAACGACAGTTGAAAAATGAAACTTATATCATTCAAAACGTACTGTGCAAAGATGCGCAGAAAACCATAAATTATGTGAGTATGTTGCCGGACAGGTAAAATAAATTAAACATAATTTTAGGTTAGGCCTAGACTGATGATCCAACACACATATTTCTTGAATGTATTTACATTCATTACCATAAAAAATTTAATACAATAACAGATAAAACAGTTGATTCGGATTTCCAGCGTAATGCAAAATAATATTTTAAGTTAGGCCTTGACTACTGACCCAACACGTGTTTCGACAAACACAAGCCAATAAATAGTTGCGTTATGGAATTTAAAAGTAAGAAAAGACTATGTTACATCCTTATTCCTTATGGAAGAAACACATTCGACAGTTAAACTCAAAATTACGTTCATATGTAAGGAAATTCTATTACCTGAGAAACATCTGTAACTTAAAAGTTCTGAGAATGTTATATCATGCTTTCATACATTCCAGACTTCAATACGGAATAGAGTGTTGGGGAGGGGCCTGTATGGCCGCGATACGCCTCTAATTGTTACTCAAAAACATTTTATCAGAATTCTTCTTTTCAAGAGTAAATTCCATCATGCCTTTCCTCTATTTAAACAACTAAATATATTGCCTCTGAAACATTTATTTATATATAAGGTCCTAAAGATTTTTTATAGCAGGAGTGGAAATACTTCCAATGTTCAAATTTATTATAAAACAAGAAGTACTGCCCAGATGCACATGAAAAGACCAAAAGTGAACCGAACTTGCTTTAAGAGGTCTTTTTTATATATTGGTCCTAAAATATTTAATGAATTGCCTATATCTTATCTTCTAAAGCGAGAGATAATTGTTTGTCTGCTAAATGGATCTGGAATCTCCGTCTAAGGATTTTTCATTTTTTGATTTTATATGGGGCTTTTGGCCACGAGAAATCGATTGGAAATGGTCACCAGTCTGGGAAAATTCGTTTTCTACGTCTTTTTATTAAATTAAAAAGTGAAATTTGTCCATTTTAAACAATACAAAGCACAGCTGATGCAAATGTTTTCAATGCCATTACAATAATCATCTGCTTTCTTTTAAACTGTATATTTTATTAGAGGTAAGCCTAAATGTTGTATCTATTTATAGTTACCATGGCAACGAATACTTCTGCTAAATAAACATACCCTTTATTTAGTTGTTTAATGTTATAGGCCTAACCTAAACGATGTTCACGGAAATTTGCAATAATAGTTATTGACGTGAGCGAACTAGGCCCAAGGCCTAAATCGATATTGAAATATTAAACTTTAATTTAGGCCTGACTTATTTCTGAGGCATAGCGTTGAGATTATGGTTAATCCTTTAAACTGTATTTTTATTACAGGTAATCCTAATGTTGTATATACCCTTTATTTAGTTGTTTAATGTTATAGGCCTAACCTCAAAACTCAATAATCCAATATTTATTATTGAAATCATAGCCCTGCTTATAATCGAGCTTTAGCTCGGTCTCCTGGTACTACAAGTAAAAAAAGAACCAACAATGGTTAAGTACATGTAGCGAGTGAGAGGTTGGCTTTGGGGTTTCGAGTCCTGCGATGAACTGTTCAATAGTGTAGTTTAATAATTAATGTTTAATGTTTATTTGTAAGTGTTTAATGAATTGGTTAAGTTGGGATACATGTGTTTCTGTCGATTTGTGTGTATGGTAGTTATGGAATTATATGTGTGGTATGTGAGTATGTGTGCAAGCAGTTGTGCGAGTTTGGATATAGATTTTTGATTTAATTTTGTAAAGGGAGGCAAGTTAGATACACCACCGCAGGAGTAGCCGCATTATGTTAAGAGTTAAGTATAAAGGTAGACTAGTTATTTTGTATTTATTTTAGTATATTATTATTTTTATTTTGTTTATAGTTTAGTTATTTTTTTCACACTAACCATCTAATACTGGAAATGATGGTTAGTTATTTCCCAACCATTGTATTGTACATATAAATGTAAATAATTGGAGGAAAATAAAATATTATTTTTATTATTATTATTATTATTATTATTATTATTGTTATTATTATTATTATTATTTAAAATAAATAAGACATATTATAATTTAATAGTAGGCCTATTTATTGATAAAATACAGTAATTGATAGTAAGTAACCAATATTATCAGCTGATTTCCAAATATGAAACAATTATTAAATAATTATAACTGCTGTTTTAAAATATACGAAATAATTTGATTTTAACGTTTAACATTATTTACCATCTTAGTTTTGAGATCTTAGTCATTATTATTAATCCTACACCTTTATTATAAATAAAACATAACATATGTTTTTAGAAAGTTCCGTCGGGGGTTGACGTGCGGAGCAAGCAGGGGTCTCCCCTAGTTTGAAATGAAAAGCAATTAAAAGATAATATCTTTCTTTAAATGCATAGTAACATTCATAAACACAAAATTTTATCGAATATTCCTACAGTTTTATAATCCTTATAATTGTACACATTTACCGAGTTAAGAATCCCCTCCAGCATACTTAGGTAGGCCAAGATAATGTGTGTTGTTTAAATAGTATTTTGTATAAATGATGTATTTCTGAAGTGTATCTAATAATCCGCCTGTAATTTTTCACGGGGATTTACTAGTTGTCAATAACATCCAGTCAGAACTTTGACTTCAACGTCGTATTGTTAGATAAAAGTGTATTTACCTTCTCGGAGGCCGTTTCCAACCAATTGCTCTTTATGTGCGATTCCCCCTTTAATATTCCCAAGAGTGGGATCCAGAAGGAAAGGAGAAGAAGGGAAAAGTGTTACATTAACGTATCGTTCGCACCATGGCTACTTAACCATTTCAGTACCACGAACGTTAGTCACGCCTAGGTTATTTTGTAACATTATTGCTTTACGTCATTCAAATTAACGTACTTAAAAATACTGTCTGAAATACTTGATACAGAAATAGGCTTTCATTTGAATCTGCTTAAAATTTATAAAACAGAAAGAAATAATTCGACCACGCAGCTAAACCGCTAACATAAGGTTTATAGGCCTATGTTTTACGGTTTCAACCAACAATTTGGGAAATTCTATTGACGACGCCATTCCGTATATTGGGAGTATCTTTGACACACAAAACATTGCGTGCTTCGCACGCCATTCCGCATATTGGGAGTATCTTCAATACACCAAACATTGCGTGCTTCGCACGCCAACCCCCGTATTGGGAGTATCTTCAATACACAAAACATTGCGTGCTTCGCACGCCAACCTCCGTATTGGGAGTATCTTCAATACACAAAACATTGCGTGCTTCGCACGCCAACCCCACGGTAGAATCCATCACATGGATTTGAACCAGGTACTTCTATGGTATTTTACGTTTTGATCGATTTTGGGGGAACCAAGCGAGCTATAAGGTCGCGTTAAAAAACAAAATCTAAAAAACAAATTCATTCTAGTAGGAAAAATCTAAAAAAAAATGTTTCTTCCTGTCAAAAAACGTGCTTCCGATTGTTGTATTTTTTTGGCTAACGAACTAGTTCGAGCGATGTAGACGACTAACATGTGTACCAAATTTGAACCAAATCGGACTTAAAATGCGGCCGCTAGAGTGCGAACACATATATACATGTATATATACGATTTTTAATGACACCCCAAAACGTGTTCTGCGGACCATGATCGGTGCTCATTTTCTAGCCCCGACCTTGGGTCTTACCATAAGGGCCACAGCAATAGCTCGTTTTTCCTGTGGAAATCCGCTAAAAAACAGCACACAATATGTTAGTTATAGTTCAAGTTTTATTGAAACCTGTTTTTCTAAGAAACGTATTTTATATTTATGTCATTAAGAGCTGAGGGTTAATGCACTGCCAGTATGGAACCACTGGCACTTGAGTCGAGCCCGCACTTTTCTAGTTAATAATGTAATTATATGTTTTTACCCTTCAATATTATCCATAAATGTCTTCTTGTTGTTGAATTTAACAGCAAGCGATATCCACTGTGACTTTAGGGTTAGTACATGATTATGTAAAATATAAAAACTATCTGGCAATGAGCTTTTGCACATTTCTTATAAACACAATTAACAATAAACTAGGACGTTTTTGGAGTTTTTCGTTGATGTTATAAAAAGTTATGAATGGATCACGATACTTCCAATTGAATATTTATAGAGAATTAAAAAAATACAAAATATTTTTTTATGTACCCCGATCCGACTATTTTTCACCGAGAAAAGTCGGGAAAACGTGTAGCCTGCCATTCTCGCCGTCGGCGTCGGTCGAAAATTTACCCGTTTCGCGCTATGTTTAGAAGCATTTTTATCATATTTTATCTACCTTATTCAAATCGCTTTAAGCAAAATCTGCCTAAATATTGTAAATCAACTAAGATGTGAATTTTAGAAAAATGGTAACAGTTTTTCCGACTTTTCTCGGTGAAAAATGGTCTATAAAGAACTATTTAATTTTGTTTTTTAATTGTCTACAAATATCCTACTGGAAGTATAGTGATCCATTCATAAATTTTAATAACATCAACGAAAAACCAAAAAAGTCCTTTTATTGTAATTTTTTTATAAAAAACGCGCAAAAAGGTCCTTGCTTGATAGTTTGTGTATTTTACATACCCATGTGCTACCCTTAACGTCACTTTATGTGTTAAATGCAATAACAAACATAGCCTTGTTTGCTCTACTGGCTTATGGAACACCCTGTATTTTACGATGATTTCAGGTTTTACAAGTTATTTTAAGACTTTTTTGTTATTGATGTTTTCTTGATACGACTGACCGTTTAAAAGTTAGATGGTTATAAAGTTAAAACGACCTAACTGAGCGAATGATATTTTGGTATTGAAACGTTTTGAACCAATGCGAACACTCTTAACACTAATAAAGCTATTTTTTAGACATACAAATAAATGTTTAAAATCAACAAATACGGTTCCTTGTTAATTTCTAAAAACCATAATTCAGAGGAATTAAGTGAGAAAACTACAAATTTGTCGCACATGAAAAATGGAGTTAATAACAGATGTTTAATATAAGATGATTCACAATCCAGTAAAATCCAAAATCATCATAAAATATAGGATGTTACACTCAAATTTGAAAGTTAGCCGCCATTTTAAAATATAAAATCATTAAAAACTTTACTTTAAAATTAGAACTTGTTGCCTAATAAACAGTTGGCTTTCGTTAAACAACAATTTCAACAATGACAATCATCAACAACTGATATTGAACATGTTTTATCAACTCCATTTTTCACGTGAGTCAAATTCGTATTCTAAACTTAAATCCTGTGTATTAGGGTTTATTAAAATTAACAAAAACTGTATTTTTAAAAATAATTTGTTTATCTAGAAAATGCTTTATTAGTGTTGAGAGCGTTTCCATGGGTTCAAAACGTTTCCATAAAAAATATCATCCGCTCAATTAGGGTGTTTTCAAAACTGTAAAGCCCCATAACTTTTAAAAGGTCAGTCGTATAAAAAAATAAACGGTACCAGATAACTGCCACATACTTTCTCCCAGTTGAATCTTTATACCTTCCCAAGAGTAGCATAGGAGGTGGTTATTTAGAATTGCAAAATTAGGAAAATGTTACCATGGAAAATATTAGATGCATGAACACACATCCATATTATATTATTATTTTATATTATTATTATTTAAACTATTCGATCGATTTCGTACAAATTTGCACCAAAAATGTCAATTAGGCCTGTATAGATGCAAGAAAAAAGGTTTTGAAAATTTTTGAAAAACAACCCCCTTTTCGGCCAAAAACCCCCAAAAATCAGATATTATTTTTATTATTATTATTTAAACGAGATTTTTTAGAAAAATTCAGTTTTTTGCATATGGTAGGGTACACTAAGGGCCAAAAATAAGCCAAAATTTATCAAAATCGTTAGAGCCGTTTTTGAGACATTTTGATTTTTCTCGTTTATTGGCAATTTTTAGGGGGTAAAACCCATGAAAAATCTAAAATTTGAAAAAATAAAAACACTCCTGGAGATATTCCAGACCTACACCTACATACAAAATTTCATCAAAATCGGACCGTTGGTATGGTCTCCAGCTATGTACACATCCTTACAGACACACGGACAGACATCACCAAAAAAACACTTTTCGGGGTCAGGGAGCACCAAAACAAATAATTTCACTAAAAATATTTTTGGGTTAAGGGAGCACCAACACAGATAATTCCACTAAATAATTTTTTTGGGTTCAGGGAGCACCAAAACAGATAATTCCACTAAAAATTCAAATTCGAAAATTTTGACGAAAACAATACTTTCTTCATATAGGGGGGAGAAAGTAAAAATCAAAACCAAAAAAGTCTTAAAATAACTTGTACAACCCGAAATTGTCAAACAATACAGGGTGTTCTGTAAGAAATTCGAAAGTCGTGCACCATATTGGAAAATAGCGGCAAATTTTTGAAATTTAAAATTCATATTTTTAATGCTCACTAGGAAGTAGGCGAAGTCCCCCGTTTAAAGTTTGGTGTACATCTTGTACTTTCGGAGATCCCAATGGTGGTCCAGTTAAAATGGACACTCTGTATACCAAGCCGACCGCATCGTTATTTTATCGCATATAACCTAAACTAATAACTCCCGCCCACGGTTTCCTATTGTTTATATATATATTTGCCTACACGAAACACGATTTACTCCTTTAACACACATGACGTTATTATACAAAACTCAGCTTCGGTTATGTTTTTTACAAATTGTAAAGTTCAGAAACTCACAAAGAACTCAACAAAATTGAACATACTTTGCTTCTGGCGAAGAAGGGTAGATAAATTGTTTCTTTTATACTGTCAAGCCAACGTTATGGATTAACGAACCAGGTTAGGCCATTGTATAGACGTGAACATGGGAAGTCTGTTAAAGCCGAAGCTGTGACGGCCGGACGAACAAATGACCTGATTGTAGCTGTTCCAATAAACTATATAGACATTGGCTAAGACATAAACGTTATATATAGATGTCATTTTGTAAGAGGTAATCTCTATAAACATTTACTAATGAAATATTCAATAATAATAAAAAATGTATTATTAAACCTCTGCTTTACGAAAAAACATTGAATCAAGGATATATCTCCCCCCTGAATTTCTACTATAAGTCATCTACCATTGCATCTGACTTGCTGCAAGCAATACCTTATTCTTAAAGCAGATGCTAGATAACGGTAATGTTTTGCTTCATAGTATTTAATTATAAGCAGATTCTAATTTTTTATTCACCAGGACCGGTTACCTCCTCACAAGTTAGGCCAGTGCAACGGTAGATGTCTAGCATCTACTCAAAGCATAACCTTATAAAAAAGCAGTTGATAGATAAACGTTATGTTTTACTTAATGGTATTTAGCATACTTGTAAGCATATTATTAGTTTTTATTCAGCCAGGCTAGATCTTCAAGCGTAACGTTATTCTTAAGTCAGATTCTAGACAACCTTATGCTTTCTTTACTAGTATTTGCTTAAAAGCATATTCCTAATTTGTATTAATCAGGTAGATGTCTAGCATGCTCCAAGCATAACATTATTCTTAAATCAGATTCTAGACAAACTTATGCTTTCTTTACTAGTATTTGCTTAAAAGCATATTCCTAATTTGTATTAATCAGGTACATGTCTAGCATGCTCCAAGTATAACATTACTCTTAAATCAGATTCTAGTCAACCTTATGCTTTCTTTACTAGTATTTGCTTAAAAGCATATTCCTAATTTGTATTAATCAGGTAGATGTCTAGCATGCTCCAAGCATAACATTATTCTTAAATCAGATTCTAGTCAACCTTATGCTTTCTTTACTAGTATTTGCTTGAAAGCATATTCCTAATTTGTATTAATCAGGTAGATGTCTAGCATGCTCCAAGCATAACATTATTCTTAAATCAGATTCTAGTCAACCTTATGCTTTTCCTTACTAGAAGTAGTATTAATTTTCACTCTGGTCAGACGGTCAAAGGTCACGCTCCAAAGGTCACATTTTTAATAGCGCTAATCTTTGGCTTCTTATGTAAACAAAGATAAGAGATTGGCGCCATTGTGTCAACAAAGATAAGGATTAAGTAAACAAAGATAAGATAAGTAAATAAAGATAAGGAATAATGCTAATTTTTGGATTCTCGTGTCAACAAAGATAAAAGTCTGGCTCCAGTGTGTGTCAACAAAATAATATAATCTAAGTAAATAAAAGATTAAGTAATATAAATAATTAGTCTATTGCTCAAAGTTCAACCGGAGTTTGGTCCAGTATGTCAACAAATCAAAGTAAATAAGAGATTCAATTATTTAAATAATTAGTCTAATTATCAAAGTTTAACCGGATGTTGGCGTTATCTTTAAATTAGTCATTCGGTACTTTGCCACCCCGGTTTTACGCGCGATTTTTAAATTATTCGCTATCTTTAAATGAATCATAAAGCACGATTTTTAAATTTTATAGAATGTTATCTAATGATTGATCATTTGACGTCACACGCGCGTGAATTTCAAATTATTTTACATTATCTACCTTTAAATTAGTCGTATAGGTAAAGTTTTATATTACTATGCTTCCACGATCATAGTTTCCACGACCCCAATCCTCCCGAAGGTATCCGAATATACCCGAAGTTTACGAACGATAACTAAGATCGTCTAATTTCCAAAAGTATGACACGAATAAATATAACAGGGATTGTGACACAGATTAAAATATTAGTGGAAAAGTATATTAATTTATTGTTTCCAACAGCAGCTCCAATGATCTTTATTATGCCTAATAGTTTATAAAATATATAGAATGTCATCTAAACTCTTTACATTTTTATATTTCCCAATTTATTATGTACTAAAAGTTTTCAAAATATATTTTAAAATATTTTATAAAATAAATCATATAAATAATTCTAATTCCACAACTTTGATGGAAAAATATATTCCCATCCACTTGGATACTTAAGAGAAATGTATAAAAGTGTTAAATAATTTACGTAAATTAATCTATTTTTTTTTTTTAGTTATTTTTAATAAATCTCAAGTTTTGATTTCAAAATGACTTTTTTGTAGAATCAAATAGAAAAATCTTCTGATGTGTAGGTGGTTTGATTTTTTAACTACAGAACCGCACAAATCTATAACATTACACTGATTTTCGACATATAATAGTTTAAATGTAACGAAAAGAAGAGATTGTTGGTAAAATACAATAACAGATAAGGTTAGTTTGCGAAACCCTATTAATTCATTCAGAATGAAATGTGCTAAAGTAAACATATTTTACGAGCTACAAGTAAACTGAAACTAGCCATCAGCGTGTACTGCTTTAACACCCCAACTGTTGCTTTCAGTCCCTTAGATATTGTTTGTACTTAAAATACACGTAGTAAACTTTTTATTTATTTTCTTCTTTTATAGCCTTGTCACAACCCCCTCCCCCCTCCATCATAAGGCACAGATAGTTTACTTTTACGTCAAAAATAACATCACTGCTGATTGAATTATTTTTGGCAAACGTAACCTTCAGGTTCTTTGTTTTTTTCCATCTACAAGCGTGTTATTATTACAGAGTTATTGAAAATATATTTTAACAATCGAAATTGTATTAAATTAATTTTACTATAGAAAGGGAATACGTTTGTTTCAAAACTTGCCGAATTTCTGCAAACACTGTAGTTGAGAATGTTTACTTTAACTCAACCAAGCCGGTTAGACTGACATGTCTAAGTCACAAAATTATTCTAAAACAGCCTCGTAACCCTACGCAGTTGGTCAATTTAAAGAAAATTTATTCTTCATTGCTGGGCTGGTCAGACATTGATTAGCTGTTTTTTCAATTATTACCTGCTGTATGGTATGCCTCCCTTATCTTATCAGTTTTGAGGAAGTCCAGTATCAGATGTTCTGGTCGGAATCAACAAAGTTAAGGCTCTTCTTTACCTTGAAGAAAACTCCCGAGTGTACAGTATGATTTCAATGCAAAAGGCCTGACTTAAGCCGCAAAATCGTTGAAGCATGCATTCGTAATACCGTGTTTCGGATTCTATTTATAAATTAATAATCTGGGAAACTAATTTAGCTTATAAAGAAGGCTTTATATTTTTTACGTGTTACCTTAAAATATGGAATTTATTGCTTAAAACTCCCAAAAAAATGCGTTAAAAAAATTGATTTTTACTTATTTAAACTGTTGATTAAAAGGATTTGCCGACGATTTCTTTCAATTATGACGTATAAGACAAAAGCACAAAGCCTTTAAGAACAATTTAAGATGTTTCACAACTTTTTAGGTTGAAAGACGGCGTCCGAAACACGGTAATACTAAGTGCATATTTTTGCTGTTTTACGCAAGGTATAGAAGACCCTTAAGACGTGTTTTTGTGATAATGTACGTTGAAATGGAGATTTTAGGTGAACAAGAGCGTATTATGATCCTGATGATGTGAGGCTACGGAGACCGGGTGAGATCATATGATGAAGTAAGGAATTTATTGAATGAAATTTATCCTAATCGAAACCCAGGATCTAAATCAGGAGTTCAAAAAACTATCCGACGTTTCCAGGAAACAGGCAGCGTTAAAGACCGCCCCAAACATGGAAGACCAAAATCGGCTACAAACGAAGCATATTCACTTGGCTTTTACAGTCTGTTGTAGAAGATCCTCATGCCTCAACAAGAAATGTTTTCTTAATGTTAGGTATAGGTCAAACATCAGTTTGTAGAGCTTTACATGGTGGTGGTTTTAAAGCGTACAAAATTCGTATAGTTCAAGAGCTAAGTGAGGACGATTTTGACCGTCGATTAGAATTGTGTGAACTGATGATGAGGAACATTGATAACAATACAATTAGAATGAACAACGAAATAACTTTCACGTTAAACGGTAACGTTAACAGACACAATTGTCGTTATTGGGCTGATGTTAACCCTCGTTGGATGAGAGAGCAACACACACAGTACCCTGAAAAATTAAACGTTTCGCTTTGCATTGTGAGGGATAAGTTTGATGAGCCCTTTTTTATTGATGGCAATCTTAATGACGAGGTATACCAGAAAATGCTACAAAATCAGATTTATCCAGCTATCCAAGCAGCGACCAACAACTGTAATCAAGTTTGGTCCCAGCAGGATGGTCCACCTCCCAACTATTGACTGCATGTCCGAGAATATTTTTGTACGTTTGTCTGTTTGTATGTTTGTCCTTTATGCGTTACCAAACCGTCCATCCGATTGCTTTGAAATTTTGCATAGTAACACAGGTTAACCCTCGGAAGGTTTTAGGCCATTTACCGAAGTTCTAGGACATTAGGACTACGCCCCAGTGGCCCTCAAAGTTTCAATGTTAATCTTATGGAAGGTCAATCTTAAGGAAGAAGAAGAAAGATTTCTTTTGATTTTGTCAGGGGCACAAAAAACAGCTGTTCGTATGAAAATCTTAAAACAGCTGATTTTGATCAACAGCTGATTTTGATCAACAACTGATTTGGATCAAAAACTGAATATAATTTTAGGTTAGGTAAATCAAGCAATAGCGAAGCATTGCCGGGTCCACTAGTATCCTATAAAAATGTAAATGTTCGTTAGTTCAAAATCTAAAAGCTCCGAAAGTTCTTCACCGATTGATTTGAAATTTTTGCACAAAGTTACATTCGAATACACATGTGTTTTTTTAAATACATTTAAAAAAAACAACGCCTTCTGTTGGACATAAAAACAACACAAACTATACTAAATATTTTTCGGCAATGGGAGCACAATAAATACTAAATAATAATTAAATATGTTTATGGTTTGTTACAGTAATCAGCAGTTTGCTGCAATATTTCCATAAACAGTTGATTTTAAACTTTGAAACAATTATTTGTATTTTTAACTTTTAGGTTAGATTTTCATAGACAATTCCTTCTGTTGTACGAAAAAAAACACACTCTTTACTAAATATTTTACTGCAATAGGAGCGTCATAATAAATAATTATTAAAATATGTTTAGTGTTTGTATAGTAATCAGTTGTTTGCTCTAATGTTTTCATTAACAACCGATCTCAAAGTATGAAACAATTATTTGTATTTCTAACTTTTTAGGTGTTTTTTATGTAAGTGTTGACCGAGCCTTACTTGTTCATTTAACCTTTATTATAACTTCTCTTATAAAATGTACAAAACAATTCAAATCTTTTTGTGTGTAGTGACGATATTCTCTAAAAACATCCTGGTATTAATACGTGTATATTGTGGAATTTTAGTAAAACTATTTAAGTAGTTTTTGAGAATGTAGGAAAAGTAAGTGGATTATTATTTGCTTTTTAAGGGTAGGTATTCAATTTCATCCCTTTTACTTAAGTAATCAAATTGCAAATAATTTTGTATACCCCTTAAAAATAATATTACATAATTTTAGCTTTATAGCTTGTAGGAAGTTAGTTTAATTTATTTGTATTTTATAGGTGTAGCAACCCCGTTTCAACCCCTTCCAAAATTGTGACTCCAAACCATCCAGGGACCCACTCAAACACATACACAAAATTTTATCAAAATTTGTCCAGCCGTTTAGGAGGAGTTCAGCGACATACACAAGTACAGAAAAATTATAAATTTATGGAGATATATTATATTCAGGGTGGCTGTAAAATAACTTGATGCCCCTTTATCTTGGTTATATCTAAATGCGATTTATGCAATACTTGTTGCAGTGAGAGGCTGCTTATAAAACGTAATATTGTTAAATTTTTGTCGAAAGAAGTTGTAGGAGGTAACTCCAAATTTTTAAATGGGACAAATAGTCATGTGATACATCACTGTAAAGGTCCTGTTGAGACAAGAATTATGAAAAAAAACACGTTTAGAACACCCCTAACCAAGATGTTGACTATCACACAAATGTTCACCATTTTGGTTAGGGGTTTCCTACAAAATTCTTTATGTCAAAATTTTTGCCTCGACATGACCTTTACAGTGATGTATCACATGACTATTTGTCACATTTGAAAATTTGGAGTTGGCCGTCCCCGCCAATCCCTTTCGACCAAAATTTAACAATAGTACATTCCAATCGACCCTTCACTGCAACGATTATTACCTCAAACCGCATTTGGTTATCTTAACAAATAACCGTTATAAAGGGGGTGCAAGTTATTTTACAGCTATCCTGTATATTAATTTCAAAATAACAAGAATTGGTACGATTACCTTCAATGATTTCAGATAGTCTTTTGTATATTTAGCTTTAAGTATCAATCCTCGTTATCCTTTTTGATTATTCCAAACAATAGCCAAAAAATGGCCTAAAATTAAGTTAGTAAATAATAATGTAATTAAATTAAACAAATACATATTTACGTAGGTC
>JAGFPH010006460.1:6744-21029 GCA_018207615.1 Philaenus spumarius | reverse complement strand
ATTTGATTTTGTACTACCTAAAATATTATTATTTTTAATTTGTAATAAATTACCTGCTTACGCGCTTCCTTAGCAAGGGTTAAATTAATTAAATTACAAGTGAAAAAACAAAGACCAAGACCGGGATTTGAACCCAGGACCTTTGCCTTTCAGTGGCAACACTCTACCACTGAGCTATCCTGATCCTCCAGATATTGGTCGATGTTATCTCACTTGTACGGTTTTACTGCATTTATGAATTAATAGACTGAATACCTCGCATTGCGACATTGAAAACAATCCCAATTCTTTTTGCAGCCTTCAGTCGTGTTATTTATTATTATTTTTAATTTGTAATAAATTAAAACATTTAGCTCAGTTGGTAGAGTGTGTTGCCACGGAAAGGCAAAGGTCCTGGGTTCAAATCCCGGTCTTGGTCCATGTTTTTCACATGTAATTTAGCTAAAATATTAATTTATTAACTTCAATGTAGAAATATTTAAGAATGAAGGAATTTTATACAACATTAACAACAGAATAAGTTTAGGTAAAGGAAAAGGCTTCTGATGGTTACCTGTTTGGTACCGAAATAATTAATAAAGAAACCCTCATTTAGGGCACTTTTGCCAATCATATATATTTTCCAAAAGACTCTCTACAAAATATAAAACTAAATAATTTCAGGTTTTTATCGTGAACTAGTGGACCTGGCAATACTATTGCTTGATTTAATTTTACGTGAGGTTATCCCATTTCATCCCTTTGACTTAAGTAATCGAGTTGTAAATTGTTTTTAATCAATTAAGAATTATAGTATATCAATTTATGTTGATAGTTTTTAGGAATTTAGTACAATTCAATTTTACTAGGGGCTCTGCCCCTGGACGCTTCGCGTCCCAACCCCACCTCGGCCTTCGGCCACAGATGGCTGTTTCGCTTTGCTCGCAGATTGAAAATTCGCTAAAGAATCTCGTTAATCTTTGGCTCGTTTGTACATAGGTTTGTAAAATTATGAAACCAGGCTTAAATATATTAACAGTAATTACAAGATTAATTATAACCTCAAATACTTGCATTAGAAACGTGAGATGCTTTCATTACGATTTTAGTCCTAGTTCTACTAAAGTTTTGAAACCAGGCCTAAATATAGTAAAGATTATTGCAGGATTAACATAACCTCAATACTATGTTTCAGAAATGAGCCAGGCCTATATTACAAAATTGACTATTCGAATTTATCCATCTTTGCCAAGTTTACCTTTTTTTTGACAAAATAAATGTTAAATCAGGCCCAATTTATTCTAATTCCAACGTGCTAAAACGGTATAAAATAGCTTGTTTTTTAACAGTAATTAAAAACTATGCAATGAACACCTGATAAAACAGTATAAATTGGCTTGTTTATAAACAGCTGTTTTGATCGCTTTATTTACTATTTCGTTGTTATTTTTGTAACCTACATGGAAACCCATAAGACCCTATGTTAAAATTTTTCAACTTTTAAATTAGATTTTCTCCAAAAATTTCGTTTTTAAACGAAATACAACTATATCTTAAATACTTAAAAATCAAAACTACACCTAAGTACAAATTTTCTTTGAATTTGTTAGAGCCGTTTTCGAGATCCGCGACAGATACAAAGATAGATACAAGAATTGCTCATTTAAAGTAATAGGATTGTTTAGAGGTAGCTACCACATTTAAATATTTTTGTTTGTAGTGACGATATCCCCTAAAACATCCTGGTACTAATATGTGTAAATTGTGAAAATTCAGTAAGTTTTTCAGAATATAGAAAAAGTAAGTGATTTTTTTTTAAATTTTAAGGGTAGTTAATCCATTTCGTCCCTTTGACTTAAGTAATCAAAATGAAAATAGTTTTTTACATCCCTTAAAAATAATATTACATATGACATAGTTTTAGCTTTATAGCTTGTAGGAAGTTAGTTTAATTTACATTTATTGTATAGTTGTAACAACCTCATTTCAACCCCTTCTAATTTTGAATCCAAACCATCCAGGAACTCACTCAAACGCATACAACCAATTTCATCAAAATTGGTTCAGACGTTTAGGAGGAACTGACATAAACACGTGCAGAAGAATTATATAATATAAACAATTGTGCGAACGTAGCGACTGTAAGGGTAGGAAAGCGAAGCTCACAGGTGTGTCCGCTGGTTTTTGAATGTGATAAATTAAAATTGTAACTTTTATCACGACTTATATAACCTGAATATAAAACTCATTGATAGAACAAGAATGAAACAACCAGACGATCTTTCATGAATTACATTTAGGTAAGATTTATATGTTCCTTCGCCACCATAATTGAAAATGTTATCTTTCTTACCGAACTTTGTAGTAGCTTGACTATAGTAATGTTTATAAACCTGGTTGCTAGAGTTTATAAACTTGGTTACTAGAATAACAATTCTTCAACAACGAAACAACCAGATGGTCTTTCAAACATTACATTTCAGATAGATTAATATGTTCCTTCACTACAAACAAGAATTGGAAATTGTACCTTTTTTTACAGAAATTCGTAGTAATTCGAATTTAGCCATGTTTATAAAACTGGTTGCTTGAATAACAATTCTTCAACAACGATAGAGCCAGATGGTCTTCAGATAGATTAATATGTTCAACTCAGTAATTTAAAATTGTAATTTTTAAGCATACAGTAATTTGGTCAGTGGATTTCTAGTTTATTTTACCAACGCAATCTCTGACCTCAACGCATGGTTTAGCCACAAGTCCCTAACGCCAGCGCCTGTGCAATAATCGATTTGATGTTATCGCACCACTTGTGGCTTAGTAGATTTTGTACGCGTGTTAAGCAACACCTCTTTACGTTTTCGTAATTTATTTTGCTCTTTTTGTTGTTGGTAGAATCAAAACACATCTCAGTGATTACGGTTCGCCATCCGATGTCTTGGTTGAATGTAGATTTTTGTGAGGATACATATAAAACTAAATATATATTTTACAAAATATTTACTTTGTTATTTGTGTGTGAACGTTGTGACGGTACTGAAATACAGCGGTTGTCAAATAAATTTTCAAACTATTTTCACCGGTTAATAAGTTGAAAAATTAAGTTAATAAAGTTTTATAGTATTTAATGTATTATTGTGTCTTTCTTATTGTAATAAAAGGAATGAAATATAAAAAAAATGTCTTCGATAAACTAACTTGATCAATAATATAATTGAACTAGTAAACCGTGAAAAATCACAGGCAGATTATTTAGATACACACCAGAAATACATAATTTTCTGTATTACATATACACTATTAAATGCATAGTTTTCTGTAAAAAACAGACCTATGATGTCTGGGATTTTTAACTCGGTAAAAGTGTACAATTATAAGGATTATAAAACTGAAGGCCTCTGTTAAAATTTTGTAATTATATTAATTATGATATATGTAGATAAAGATAAAATTATTAACTTTTAATTGATTTATAACTTCATATTGACAGATCAAATGATTTAGAAATTATTAATATTAGAATGAAGAAATTAATAATCGAATATTTTTATATGTTACACGAAGATGTACGAATGTTTCCGAAGCTAAACGAAAGGGTATCTAGTCTTTAAACTTGTATAAATGATTATATTTATACTAAAAGGTTGTACTCATATTAATTCTATAACCTCCAAGCAAATCTTATAACGTCATATTGAATCCGATTCCCATAAGAACAATGCTACAGAATAAACATTTTTTTTTGCTTTAATTCGTGGAATAAATTTAAAAATTTGGTTTGATTTTAAAGTACTTTTGAATACATTTTCAAAAACCGTTTTATTGTTTCCATAAACATATGATATAAATAGTGAACTTTATTATGATTTTACTCAGTTGCAAAAAGAGATAGTGCAAAAAACCTTAGCAATAAACACAACACCCACAATCTATTTTACTTTAAGAAAAATAATACAGCTTTCGTTTTTTGACGAAAATAACACAAAAATATGCTTAAAAGGTAAAGGTATGGTTAGGTTATTTTAACATTGAAATTGGTTGCCTACTTCGACGTTTTGAATTTAGGGACCCGAGCCTTAATTTCGATATTCAGACGTAAATATTGACTGTATTGTATTGCATTATCTCCATGAAAAATAAAGATTTTTCTTTACAGATTTTTGTACAATTAGTTTCGATTTGTATGACAATATTGTGGTCATTGGTTTGATTGAGGAGTTTTCTAAAGTACAATAGGAAGTCCTTGCACCACGTACAGTAACATCAATTAACGGTCGAACTGAAAGAATAAACATTTTCTCTTCCACAAAGTATTCACGACTTTGATTTCATTCCAGAGGTAAATTGAAATATAAGTTAGTGTTGCAATTTATAAAATATCACGCGACCTTGAACAAGTGAATAGCCAACAACCTGCTGTGGGGGAGGGGGGATGGGGTTGGATCAATACAGGGTTGAACCCTTTACAAACACCGCCGCCACCTGAGCGAGCGTCGGGCGCCGTAAGGTGTCGCAGTTTTACCAAACCTTTTGTCATTCGAAGGTTAGGAAACAAGTGTCTACTTGTTGCTAAGGTGTGTGTGTAGACACAAGAATATAGGTTTGTTTATTGTATAATTGGAACGAAGTTGCTTAACGCGGGTTACGTTAGCAGTTTAACAAACAGAAAATGTATGCGTATGGTAATGACGAATACAAAATACAAGTAACGAAAAAGCGTTACAAAATTGGTTGCTATTGCTGTGAATGTAAATACGTTCAAGAAACATGTGTTTCGGTTCATCAAATTAAGTTAAGAGATGATCGGTTCCGTCCGGCGTAGTTCAGATATTATCGTCAAGCGCTGAAATACATTCAATAAACATAAAATGTTCGTTCATCAGTCCAGGCATAACCAAAAATATTATTGTATGTATATTTATTTTACCTGCCTTAACGGCAACATACATACAATAATTTTAGGTTAGGCCTAGAAAGTAATTTTAAGTCTAGGCTTAACCTAAAATTATTGTATGTATTTTGCCGTTAAGACAGGTAAAATAAATTAAACATACACACAATAATTCTGGGTTTGGTGGATGAACCAACATTTTATAAGTAAATAATGAGCTGGACTTGTGAGAACAATATAGATGTTTATTGAATGTATTTAACAGTGTTTACCATCTTAGCTTTGATGTTATAATTAATTCTACACCTTTATTATAATAACATTAAACGTATGGAAACAGTAAATATTTGTATAAAAATCAATCTAATAATAATTCTACCACGTAGCTTGACCGCTGACGTGAGTTCAGTAAATTTCCAAAATTAAGTTTATATGCCTACGTTTTAGTGTATCAACCAACAATTTGGGAAATAGGTCTACTCACGAAGGCGTTGAACAGCTGTCTGTGTGTACGCAATATATTAGTAGAATTTGTTTCCTCTAGTGGCCTCGCGAGTCTGCACCACTTGGCTTCGAACCGGGTACTTTTATGGTATTTTAAGTTTTGGTCGATTTTGTGGGAACCAAGTATAAGGTCGCTTGGAAAACAAAATGTGCAGAATAACATCCTGCATTTATAATTTTAGAAAAAACTCTAAAAAAATTTCATTCTCCTACTCAAAATTTCAAAACATTGTTACATCCGGTCAAAAAACGTACTTCCGGTTGTTGGATTTTTTTGGCTAACGAACTCGTCCGAGTGACATAGACTACCAACACGTGTACCAAATTTGGACCAAATCTGACTTAAAATGCGGCCGCTAGAGTGCGAACACATATATACATATGTATATATATGAATTTTAATGACACCCCAAAACGTGTTCTGGGGACCATGATCAGTGCTCATTTGCTACTCCCGACCTTGGGTCTCACCATTAGGGCCACTGCAATAGCTCATTTTTTTATATGAAAATTCGCTAATAAACGCCAATTGAAAGATTAAGATTATGTGTGTATGTTACCGTTAAAGCTGGTAAAAGAATTGAAGAAAAGACTTCGTTCCTGACTGGGGTCCCACGACCACACACATTTAATTTTTATCTATTTTTACTGTGTAACACACAAAGTCAATGTGTGCTTGATACAATGATCCCTAAGCTTTCTTTGATAGCATAAGAAAACACTCATGATGTAGTTATAGAACCGCTATAAATAAAATAAATGAAGCTGCCAAGATCCTATAGCTTAAATTTCTTTAGGAAATGAATAAACTTCAACTCTAAGGGCGTACAAATTAACTCCATAATAACCATAGTACAGCTTGATTGACAATTACATCATTTAGTGAAAGAAACCTTCCATTTAGAGGAATAGAACTGCTAAACTACATTTCAAATGTCAAAGTCCTAAGGGAAAACTTCGATTCATGCAAAATTTAATTATGAAATATTTATTTCAAAATTTAAAAACTTACTTAAGTCTTTGCAGTTCACGGTTTTGCCAGATATGAGATTTACGAAATAAAAACTCATACTAAATAGTTTAGAAGCAAAGAATTTGTACTCATTTTGGACAATAAACCGTTACATGGGAAACAATTCGACCACGCAGCTGAACCGCTGACGTGAGTTGAGCCGATTTCCAAAATTAATTTTATACGATTTTGAGTTTCAACCGACTATTTGGGAAATTGATCTACTCACGAAGACGTTGAATAGCTGCCTGGGTGTACGAAATATATAGGGTGTCCCATGAAGAGGTCCCTATTTTTGAATTGATATGGCAGACGTATAGCAGGGCTATAGAATACAAGGGCTGGTCCACTTCTTTGATGTAGACGCTTGCCGACTGTTCCAACCTTCCTCTTGCCCCCCCTCCTATGTGACGTCACTCTGGTACCATGACACGCCGTGTAAGCACGGTTCGCCTTAGCTCTCACGTGTTATTTGATATAACGTTGCAGATGATAATTCTTTAAAATATTATGCAATACACACAACCACCTAAATTATGTTTAACAAATTTGGTTAATATTGAGTAATTATTTTGTTCAGTACAAGTGTTTGAAGAAGGTATATAATTCCGCGAGATTTTCGCCTTTTTCGCCTTTAAGGCTAATTTTCTAGAAGAGGCATTCCACGAATTTCTTTAAAAAATTACACAAAACACACACAATCACCTAAGTTGTTTAGCGAATTTGGTTAATATTGAGCAATTATTTTTTTCAGTACAAGTGTTTAAAGGAAGTATTTAATTCCGCGAGATTTTCGCATTTTGGTGCACATTCAAGGCTAATTTTCTCGAAGAGGCATTCCATGAATTTCTTTAAAAAGTTATACAATACCTAAATTATATGTTTAGCAAGTTTGGTGAATATTGAGCAGTTATTTTCCTCAGTACACGTTTTTAAAGGAGGTATATAATTCCGCGAGATTTTCGCCTTTTGACGCATATTCATGCAAATTTTCTCGAAGAGGCATTCCATGAATTTCTTTAAAAAAATTATACAATACACACAATTACCTAAATTATATGTTTAGCCAGGTATTTATTTATTTAATGTTACGTTGCAGACGAGATTACTTTATGAAATGTTACCAAGATTATCAAGTAGGCTAATATTGTCTGCAGCGTTACTTGAATATTCCAAGAAACACCTTTACTAACAAAATACATTAAAACAAACATTTTCAGAATGATGATATATAAATAAATAAATGTATAATATATAAATAATAATAAGATTTAAACTTAGAGTACCGGTAATTATTGATAACTCAAAATTTAAAGACTACAAATTTTAAGTAATCAGCTTCAAATTAAAATAAACATTAAAAAATATTATTTATTTAATGTAAGCGTTGCAAGCCAGATTACTTTATGTTAAAAAGTTACCAAGATCCTCAAGTAATTTCTTCTGCAGCTTTAAGTTAAAATGTTTAAAAAAATCTTTACTAGCAAAATGCACTTAAAATTGTCAGAATAATTAGGTATTAATAAATATATAATATACAAATAATTATAATCAAATTTAAACCTAGAGTAATAAAGTTATTGATGACAAAAATAAAACATAATTTTAAGTTAAACTTCTAGACTAAATTAAACTGCACAGTGTCAATTTAAATTTAAAAAGTTCAATTGTTTAAATTCAACTATTAAATTAACTATTCCCTAAGGCCTAAAGAAGGCAAATTTCTATAAAGCAGTTTTTTTTTAATATTTTATTTCAGCAGTAATTATTATGTCATGTGCATATCTGCATATAAGCTACTCATTATGTGTAAGTATTTATAACTTTTATGTGTTTTATTTTATAAATATTACACATGTTTTATTAAACTGCAGTATGACATTTAAGTTTTGGTGGTTTATTATAATAAATACAAATATTTTCAATAATGTGGCACATTTTGTTCAATTTCATATTTAGTTTTCAGAAATGTTTCAGAGAATCAAATTAAAAGTATGCTAACATTAGTACACACTACATCGGTTTATTACCTACGAATTAGTTAGTTTTATTGTAACCCTGTCTTCTGCTTATATATTTAGACTAATTATTGTTTACAGTCTATTTATTGCTTTGTGTAGTGTCAATACTAAAACTAAAGAAGAGCGCATCATAAAAATGTGACAGCTTTGCTAAGAAATTGAAATTATTTTAGCAGAAATACTTATAAGAAGCGTTGGGAATGGAGCAGTTGTTACCACCGTGACGTCATCACAGTGGCAGTGGCGGGAACGCTTTCCTTGGCGGATTGGTCCAGCCCTTGTATTCTATAGCCCTGGACGTATAGAGCGCGCTACAGACTTGAAATTCTACAGTCGTGACTAACACATATGTAAAAGAAATACCCCTGAGTATCAGTTAATTCTGACTGATCCAAACAAAATGGCGGAAAACAAAAAACAACAAAATCAGCAATCGTATTTAGCAAGGGTAAACCTACTTTTATTTAGAATAGGAACAGCTACAGCTGTTTAGACTATTTTAAATCTATCAGCTGACTGCGTGTATCCACAACAATGAACATATGTGGTAATAAACATTGGCATTTGTTATTAAGTTGCATTGTAAAGTGTCTTATGTACCATGCCGTTTTCAACTGAGCAAAAAGTGAAATGTTGTTCCTGGGCTATTGCCTTTGAAAATGATTATGAAGCAATAAGGTGTTTTAGGGAAAGGTACCCAGGTGTAGTTCCACCGTCAAGGAAACCTATGTGCAAGTAGAAGACTATCCTACTAGAAACGGGGTCAATACAAAAAAAAATACTATAGATCCTCCAACATAGAAAATGAAGAAATCGTATGTGCTGCTTTCATGGAATCTCCAAATACGCCTAATTCAGTAAGAAAGGTGGAATCTGCTACAGGGATACCGAAGTCATCAGCTGTCCAAAGGTATGCCAAAAAGAACAAAATCAAACATTATAAAACTCATTTAATTCATGGACTGCTTGAAGATGATCCTGACAGACGATTGGAATTTTGTTCGAAAATAATTGAAAAGACTGACGTAGATAGCAAATGGCATGAAGGAATCATGTTTTCAGATGAAGCGACATTTTATCGAACAGGAACTGTAAACAGGCATAATTAATTGTCATTACTATAACACAAAAATCCACATATCTTACAAGAAGAGAAATTAAAATCAACAGGTATAACAGTTTGGGCTGCCGTTACCAAGGATGGTGTTTTGTCGTATGACATATCCCGACAAACAATGACTGGAGAAAGGTATGCATCAGTTTTAAACAATCACATAGTTCCTCATCTTTCTCAGCCTGAGATGAAAGACGTTTTTTTTCCAACAGGATGCTAATGTGGCCAAATCAGTTTTAGACCAAAATCTTCCTAACCGTTGGATAGGTCGTGGCAGCAGCTTCATGGACTGGCCCCCAAGGTCTCCAGACTTGACTGTTTGTGACTTTTTTCTGTGGGGCTTTTTGAAGGAGAAGGTTTACTGTCATAACATTGCGACAGACGATGAACTAATGAGATTGATCGAAGATGAACTGTTGTTGATACCTCGAGAGTTGTTCAGCAAAGCGTATGACTGTTTTCTATTTCGTTGTCATCAGTGCATGCGATCGATGGACATCAGTTTTAATAAGGTTTATGAATCAAATAGATTTAATTTATTTATGAGTTACTTATATCTTTAATTCCCTAACGTTGTTTAGTGCCTAGTAACATCGTTAAAATTCAATAATTATGTTGTTACACTTAAGCAAATAAAACTATTTTAACGGAAAGGTACTATTTCTTTGATAGCCCGCTATTTTGTCCTAATGTGTCAGAATTAACTGATACTCAGGTGTATTTCTTTTACATATGTGTATGTTAGGACTGTTGAGTTTCAGGTTTGTAGAGTGTTCGGTGCATCTAATATATTAATTCAAAAATAGTTACCTCTTCGTGGGACACCCGATATATAAAGTTGGTTGTGTTTCAAAACCTTTTTTCGTGCATCTATACAGGCCTAATTGCGATAGTAGAAGGTACGGCGTGAATTGAGCCGTGGTTGTCAATGAAACACTCACGGGTGTCCCCTTATTATTTTATATAGATAACGGCAAGGATGACGCAACCCAGGGTTATTTAGGTGATCCGATATTTTGCTATTCTGATCGCAACGCCAATTTCTAAGAAGATATGTTTCCCTCCGGCATATTGCCTCACACGTGCTTAACTATTCTGAACACGTCTTTGTAAGTGAATATTTCACGTATTTTCGAAAATGTTGACTTTCACAATGTCGAAGGTGAAACCCCTGTATTGACAACGCCACCTGGCTTACAGGAACAGCGAATCCACACATAAGCTTCTAAAACTCTTCTTGTAATAAGTTAATAACTATTCGACGTAGCTGAACCGTTGACGTGAGTTGAGATAATTTCCAAAATGAACTTTATGCGATTTTAGTGTTTCAACCAACTATTTGGGAAATTGATCTACTCAAAAAGGAACCGAATAGCTGCCTGTGTGTACGATATATTTATGTTAGTAGAATTTGTTTGCTCCTAAGCCTTCAGCTTCGACTCACGCGCTGCTTCCTTACACTCGCAGCGAGTTTGCACCTCGACCTAGCGGCCTTGGATTATGGACTGTTTCGCTTCGCTCGCAGCGTACAAACTTGGCCGCCGGCCTCGGATCAGAAGATGTCCACACGGTAAAATCCACCACGTGGATTTGAAAAGGGTACTTTATGGTATTTTACATTTTGATTGATTTTGGGGCAACCAAGCGAGCTTTACGGTCGTGAAAAAAAAATCAAAATGTGCAGAATAATATCGTACGTTCATGTTTTTAGATAAAATCAACAAAAAGTTTCTTCGTAGCACGAAAAATCTCAAAATTAGTTAATTCTGGTAAAAAAATGTGTTTCTGGTTTTTGGATTTTTTGCTAACGAACTCGTTCGAGCGACTTAGAGACAACCGACATGTGTACCAAATATGGCCCAAATAGGACTTAACTGCGAACACATATACAGAGTGATTAAAAAGTCCCGCAACCCCTAAATAATTCTAAAACGAATAAAGATACAAATTTGAAATTTTTATCATGGACACAGATGATAAGATTCTACGTTTCAGCGTGGTTAAAAAATTATCCGCCATTTCGGATCCACCATTTTGAATGTAACTTTAATTTATTTAGAAAAAATAAAACCTGAACACAAAATCTCACAATAAATACGTTTACTAAGTTATAGTTTGGTTACTGTAGCCCGTGCATCACTGAGGATGGCGACATTGTCGTTGAAACGCGTTTGAGGTTAGTAAACGTATTTATTGTGAGATTTTGTGTTCAGGTTTTATTTTATCTAAGTTACTTTCTCACAAGTCAAGCTCATTAGTTATTTATTTAATTTATTTAAACGAGAAGGTGGTCATGTCGATGTAGAATTTCGAGAGAAAACCAACGGTGAAATTTTCATATCCATATTTTAATCAATTAAAAATGGCGGTCAAAAACAACGAAATCATGTTTTCCGATTTTGCTCCATTTTGCTGTACTACATATTTTTTGAATACTAATTATTATTCTTTTTGGGTATAGAATTAAATAAGCTTTGAACAACGATATTAGTATTTAAAAAATATTTGAGTTACAACCATTTTGATTTTTTCAAAATTGATTTCGAGTGGTTCAATCAAATACAGTAAGAATAATAATTACTTAAAAAAAAAAAAAAAAAATAGAACAGCAAAATAGGACAAAATCGAAAAACACGATTCCATTATTTTTTGCCGGCCATTTTTATTTGGTTAAAAATTTGGATATGCAAATTTCACGGTTGGTTTTCTCTTGAAATTCTATATCGAATTTATGTATCACATGACCACCTTCCCATCAAAAAAAATTTTTAAGTTACATTCAAAATGGCGGATCCAAGATGCCCGAAATTTTTTTTAACCACGCTGAAATGTAGAATCTTATCTTCTGTGTCCATGATTAACATTTTTAAACTTGTATCTTTATTCGTTTTAGAATTACTAAGGGAGGCCGGGACTTTTTCAACACTGTGTATGCAATTTTTAGTGGCACCCCAAAACGTGTTCTGGGGACCATGATCGGTGTTCATTTTCTTCTACCAACCTTATGTCTCACCACAAGCGTCGCTGCAAGAGCTCACATTTTCTATGGAAATTCGCTAATAAATGTATTTCATTTGAGGCTAAATCACTTAATTTTACTCGTCAGGAAGAAAGGAAATGCATTTCTCTAAATTTGTTGCGTTTAAATTGTATTTCAAGATATTTTGTATTATACAAAAATCGAGGAGCCTCTTGTGAGCTGCGCACGCAATTTAAAGTGTTTCTCTACTAGCACAATTAATTGAAGGCGGAATAATTGGATTCAGACTATAAATTGTGTAATAAGCGGTATTTGATTTTGTATTGTTCCTCAAGAACAAATTTATAATATTGTAAAACTGTAGAATTTATAACACAATGTAAATATAATCTATATATTATATATATAAAAGCGAAATACCACTCATTCACTCACACACTCACTGACCCACTCATCACGATTTCTCAAAAACTACTGAACGGATTGAAATGAAATTTGGTACGTAGCTTCCTCTAGGGCCGTAGGTGCTCACTAAGAAAGGGTTTAAAAAAATTCGAAATTTTATGTGGGGGGGGGTGGGGGGATCAAAGTTATTAAATCACGATTTCTTCAAAACTACCGAACGGATTGGAATGAAATTGGGTATTTAGCTGCCTCTAGGGCCATAGGTGCTCACTAAGAAATTGTATGAACAATTTCTAAATTTTAGGAGGGATATGGGGTGATCAAAGTTACTAAAATCATAATTTCAGATCTTTTATTATTATGATAATAGTGCTTTTATTATTTAAGATCTATATATATAAAAGTCAAATACCACTCACTGACTGAACACTTAAAAAGAATACAATTATTACGTTAAAAAGACTGAAAATACCAACCACCACTGGCAACGCCGTACGACCCGCTGACCCAGCTAGTATTTTATAAACTACAGAAAACAACTTATTTTTGAAATTAAATTATTTTTAAAATAGAAACGAGTATAATGAAATACCCTCAGGTTATAAAACTTGTGTGGGAGGTTTCAATTGAGGCGAATAAAACAAAATAGCTTAAAGAAAGAAACTTCATAGAGGTATTCTACGAATATTAAGTGGTTTTATAAAACATATTTTTAACTAGAATTTCAATACTTTGATTTGAGGTCATGTTTATCATTATCAGCCAAGAAACTAGTTTTACAGACGAAACAACTTCTTTTGATCACCAACGTTCTGTAAGTTTTACCTGCCAACATAAATGATTTATTCTTTGAAACTAGTTTTTGAATTAAAATATACACAAGTAATGCTTCAAATGATTTGACGAAGGCAAATTTGATATATTAAGGGCAGTTTGAAATTAATAAAATTAAATAATGTTAAATCAAATTATGTTGCATATTTTATAAAAGCACTTTAATGAAAACCTAATCTAAAAGTTATAAATACAAATAATTGCTTCAAAGTTTGAAACCAGCTGTTAATGGAAATATTACAACAAACAGCTGAGTCCTGCAAACAATAAACATACTTATTTATTATTTAGTATGGCGCTCCCATCGCTGTAAAATATTTAGTAAAGTTTGTGTTGTTTTTACATCCAACATGGAGTATATATACAGTGTACAAAAACACAAAAATCTTTTTTCATAAAGTACGTAAAAAAACGGTTGTATTCAAATGACAGTTTGTGTCAAAATTTCAAAGCAATCGGCGAAGATCTTACGGAGATTTAAGATTTTGAACAAATGCATATACAATGTTTATTTATATAGATTTTTATATAGACCCTTAGTGACG
>JAGFPH010006459.1:66521-78887 GCA_018207615.1 Philaenus spumarius | reverse complement strand
AGAGAATATTGTCTTTATTATGACAAATTTATGAAAAGTAATTTGTATTTCATTCATACAAATTTGTATGTCATTTTTAAACTTATAAGGTAAATAATTTATAAGGGCGCTTTTGAAGTTTTTTGGTTCTAGATTAAAACTGTATTGATACCTATTTCTGGAAATCTATCTGGTCGATGTTGGTGCGGTTAGAATTAAATTAAATACAATGCTGTGATTATTATAAACAAATTAAGTAATGCAATTTTTATTTCATCGGTAAACCTGTAAGGGCTTTTTTTGGTTTTAGGATAAATCATATTGATAAATATTTCTGTAGGTCTACCTGGTGATTTTAGTATGGTTTGATTTAAATGAAAGACAAAAATAATGTTGTCATAAATATCAAAACAAATATTAAATGTAATTTTTATTGCATCAGTACATTTTATAAAGACACTTTTTGAGTTTTGTTATTTTAAACCCCTATTTCTGGAGATCTATCGGCCAATTTTAGTGGTGTTTATTTTAAATGAATGGGAATATTGTCATTATTATTAAAATTTTATGACAAGTAATTTGTATTTCATCATTATATACATTTACATTTGTGTGTTCTTTACTTCTAGATTAAATCCCTTATAATAAATATTTCTGAAGATCTACCATGGACATTTTAGTTTTGTTTATTTGAAATAAAAATAGAATATTGTTATTATTATAAAAAAATTATGAAAATTAATTAGTACTTCATCCTAATACTAGTAAAAAAACTTTTTGAGGTTATTGGTTCTATATTAAAATCCTATTGATACCTATTTCTGGAGAACTATGTAACCAATTTTAGTGCGATTTGTTTTAAATGAAAGTAAATGTCATTATTATCAAAGCTCTATTGATACCTATGTCTTTAGATCTACCGGGCTGAATTTAGTGCGTTTTTTTTTTATGAAAGAAAGTGATGAAATTATTATTTTTAAAAATATAATACGATTGATACCTATTTCCTAACCTCTAGCTCTAGGACAGTTTTCAGCCGACTTTGGGAGGTTTTTTTTCGCTAGTGAATTAATAATACCCCCCATCTCACTTATAAACATTTCATGAATTTGACTTTTATTTACCAACTCACTAAACAGTTAGAGGGGTGTCTCCGGAATTTTAACTAACCTTGTATGATAGCAGTGCTATTAATCTCATTAAAGCAAACCCAGTTTGCAAACTTAATTAAATGAAAATTTTAGCGTTAAACTTAAATAACACTAAATCCTACTATTAATCAGTTTTCACTCCAAACTCATTTTTATTAATATGAAATTAAACTCAAACATGCTATAAATATAGCTTACAACTCATTTTAGAAATAATAATTTGTCCAATATATTACGTATTACTTCCACGTTCCATGTTTGTGATAAAAACAACATCTGTCTCTTGTGTACACGTGATTGTCAACTGCTGCCGGAGTATATAAACCCCGTCAAATTGAAGTAGCTTATCATTACCGTTCGATATGAAGCTATCCATCATCGCCATCTTGTGTGTTGTAGCCGTAAGTATTTTCTAATACATTCATTGTTCTTCTTTTAATTTAGTTGATAAACTATAGATATATTTTTATAATTTAAAGTAAAAACAATTATATTTTTTTAAAACGCTACATATGTTTCGCCGCTATACAAATCTTATGTAGGCGTACCTCTCAAAGCTGGAGTGTAAAAACTCCGAAGGCGGTCATTTACATTGAAATCCAGCTTATTCGGAGCTTTTCGTGGACAACTACCGATTAAGAATTAAAATTAAAAATTGCATTGAAAGTGTGGGTCATTATCGTACTGACGTTTTGTTTAAAACAATTAATGTAAAACCTTATGGTTTGTAGAATAAGTGACTATAAATTAAGTTAGTTACACAATAACTTAGATTTTACAAGGAATAGTTTTAAATTTAAAGAATGTCTTTAGAAGCACCAATTGCAAGACTGTTTATATACTGTAAGGTATATGTTACCATCATAATATTAATTACTCCTGTGTTAATCTGTTTTGTGCGATGGTAGTGCGGACCTAAAACATTGCTACAGGTAGGAACATCTAACTCAGTTGCGCTGGCTCGGGCATAGTTACCTGTGAGCCTTGAACACAGAATCTCACAACTAATACGTTTTTAAACTAAAACGAATTTCAACTAAAAAATCGCCGTCAAGTTCAACTACAAAATATCAGCTAATAGTAAGGTTGTAGATTTTTATCTCGTACATCACTTTGTCGTAGAAACACGTTTGAGTTTATAATCGTATTGGTGATTTTCCGCGTTATTCTATCAAGTAAGTCTTCTCAGACGTAAAGCTCAATATTTACTAACTAGTTACTGATATGCGTTTGCACTACATCCTCGATTTTTTTAATCTCTCCCGAATAAAGAGTAAAGGACCTGGCGTCAAGCAAATATTAAAAAATAATTAATGCAGCACTTTATTGAGTACTTATACTGAATAGTCATTTTCGGGATGGAAATAACCAAATGGTAAAATTTCACAATTATAATTTATTACTGAGCAACATATGTTTCACCGTTAGGCATCATCAGGATACTAAATTGAAATACAGCAAGTATCTTAAAACTAACATACAAACAAAAGTAGAAGGAGTGGGAGTGACAATGGAACTGACCTTTTTTTACCTTAAATTCTACAGTAATTTTAGTCTATGAGTAGTGATGATGGCGATAACAAATTACCAATAATTGGAGGTAAGATATATTTTGGATACTAAAATTTTTTTTATTTATTTTATTTAATACATACCAAACTTATTTCTTATTTGTAAGGGGTATATGCTTGTGTTACATTTTCATTTATTAACTATGCTTGTAATAAATATGCAATTTAATTCTTATATTTTACCATTATAGTAAGTAATTCAATCTTAAATTATAGCGGCTATATATTAGTACATTTTTGATGCTGATAATTACAGTCTTCAAAAATTAAATAAAGAAATTATGTTTTTTAATTTTAAGAAATGGTATTTTTACAAACTTACACATTAGCCGAGTGGATTGTGTGGTACCTTCCTGATCAGAAGCAAAGGGTGTTTGGCTCGCCTCCAAGCTGACGAGATATGACTAGTTACCTGTGATATTTTGCATACTTTTACTAAAAATTAGTGCACATAAATATACATTTAAGGTTGGTAAAGGCTCTGGATTCAAATCACTGTCCTGTTCCATATTTTTTCACTTGTAATTTAATTAAATTAACCCTTGCTGAGGAAGCGTGTAAGCAGGTAAATTATTAAAATTTTTAAATAATATATATACATATATTTTTTTAAACCACTATAATTTGTGACCTTTAAGTTTTTTATTTTTTCTGTAAGTTCGTTTTTCATCTTTGATCCATTTTTTCTCAGCATTTGCTACTCTTAGAAAAATAAAATTTTACTAATTATAAATAAACCTTCATATTATAATCTAGTGTCTCTTGAAAGCATTTAAAATTGTTAAATATTTAATATTGTCAAACAAATATATATATCATTTTTTTCATAACAAAAGTGGTTGATTGGGAGGAAATATATATCTCCCACAATATCCTAAATTCTTTCTAAAATAGTTGCATGAGAAACTAAAACAACATGTGTTTTTAAAAATAAAATAAAAATACAGCTTTTTGCATCTCAGTCCTGAGATAAGTTGAAAAAGGTTAGCATAACATAGCATACAAAGCTATAAGTAAATTAATATGTATTTAAAGTTTATAGTATGTTTAAGCAATCAAATTTAATGTTGCAAATTGCATTTTAAAATATATTGTCTTTGTTAAACAGTGCAACTGTCAAAACCAAGGTTCGCTTGAAAATAGACAGACCGATATTGCAGACAGCATGACTTTGGATTCACAGAAGACAAAGTGTTTATCTTTTAAGAGTGGCGAAGATACAGTAAGTCTATAAGTATTTACTGGTACTGTATTTGTTAAAGAGTGTAATTGAATAGATCAGTTTCTATACTCGGAAATTACAATGCCATATATAAACAGTGGCTATGATATTCTTAAAGTCGATATTGTTTTTGTTTGTATATAAATACTGGTTCGCTAGCTGATGCGATTAGAAAAATAAAGAGACTATCCGGTAAATATTGAGAATTACCATTACTTGGAAAACAATAACTATATTGGATCCGAATTCAGTGACCCAAAAACGCACAGTAACCACATCTAAATAACGCACAGTATCCACATCTAAATAACGCATAAATAACAGCACACATGAGTTGTTATCCGCCAGCTTGTTACGCATAATTCCCAAACGAACATAAAATTACAAATCAGGTTTTGAGGTGTATTTAACTTTTATGGTTACATTTCACATTGGGTATTGAATATTGTTTTGATATATATTTAACGATTAAACCAGTGTATACGGTAAATTAAAACAGACGGTCTTGTCAAAGTGTTAAAACTTTTGATCCAAATCATTTGTTTTTTTCCAAATCATGTCCGTTATCAAAACCAATAATTTTGTTCATAATTATTACATTTTTTCAATTTTTTTATTTGAACCCTAAATTTTTCAGTGATAAAAAGTAGCTAAGATTAATCTCTGAAAAGTCATTTACGTGCAAATGAAAATTTCGTCAAAATTTTTTCAGCCATTTCGGAGATTAACCTGAACAAACAGACATACAGAAAGTAAAAAGTACTTATTATGAAATTACAGATATACAGTTAAATGTTATTTAAAACATGATAGATACATGGACAGGCAAATCTGAGGATACACCCTAGTAGTTTTATAAAGAGTATAGTCAGAAAAATAAAACTTTTTACACTTTTCTAGAACATAAAAATGTAGAATACTTTTCTGTTTTTATCAAATCTTTGGTCATATTTAAAAAAAAAATTGGAGATTCTAGGGGCAGATAATAAATGTTAAACTCAAAGACCCATATAGTCGAATATTTGTTTAAAAGTCTTGACAAATAAGAACAACAAAAACCCAGAGGTCTCTATCTCATCCCAGTAAAAAATAATTCGATCACTTAGCCGAAACGATGACATAAGTTTAGCTAACTAAACAAATAAGATTTATATTTTTTAGGGTTTTAACCAATTATTTTGGAAATTGGAATAATAACAAAGACTCCGAATAGTTGCCAGTGTGCACGAAATAAATTAGCAGAATGTGTTTTCACATAAGCCTCCAGCTTTTATGATTGGAATTAACCGTTTTTTTTGAGATTATTGGTACCAGAATAAAAATTTGTGTATAAAAAAAAAATATATATATAGGATATTACTCTGCACATTCGGTTTTTGATAACTCGTCTGGTTCCCCCAAAATCGATCAAAATGTAAAACCCATAAAAGTTTACTGAAAGAAGCATAACGCGAATTTGTCCGCAACGAGCGAAGCGCAGCAGCTTATAATCCGAGTGTGCAAAGTCTAGGTGCCAGCTGAAAAGCAAATGCTTCCACTGCGAGTGAGCCGGGGGGGGGGGGGCAAATCTACTAATATACATTATCGAATAAATATAATTTCAGTTATTGCGTTTATTGTCAGCAGCGTTATTTTCACCGATATTGTGAAATCCCTATTATAGCCATCGAATACTCATACACTTTTCTGCCGTAATTATTTCTCCAATATCTCATTAATGTTTACAGATTGCCCTGAAACTTTATCTGTTTGCAATAGCATATGTCTATATATTACAAAAGTGAATTGAAAAACCGACTATTACCATAAAAACTGTGTTTCCATAAATTCAAAAAGTGTTTAACAACATGTAAAAGGCATTTTAGGTAAAAGCTGTAACCAATATGTATGGTTCGTCATAATGTATAATATGTGTATAGTCATTTATCAAAGTAATTTTCTTTCATATGTGTTTATAGTCTCTTATCAGAGTACTTTATTATAATGTGCTATTGAAATGATTGTACTTTATATTAAAATAATGTAATTTTATTATAAGTGTATTATATAAAATAAGTACTTTATAAACTAGGAAATTAGACAGTAATAATAATTCGATCACGTAGATGAACCGTTGACGTACGTTTAGCGAATTTCCTAAGTACAATTTATATGTTTTACGGTTTAAACCAAATGTTTTTGAAATTGGTTTTCTCAAGAAGGCTGACTGTGTGTACGAAATAATTATATTAGTAGAATATGTTTGCACCTAAGCTTCCAGCTTTGACTCATGCACTGCTTCGTTGCAAATGCATTGGAAAAACTTGCTTCCCTTCTTTTCACCTCGACTTTGCTGCCTCGGGTTAAGCCCTGTTTCGCTTCGCTCACAGCGTACAAACTCGGCCGTCGTGTTGGCTTTGAAACAGAAGATTCCCTAAAGGTAAAATATCCCACGTGGATTTGAACCGGGAACTTCTATGGCATTTTACGATTTTATCGATTTTAGGAGAACCAAGCGAGTTATAAAGTTCAGAAAAAAAGTGCAGAATAATCTCATATATTATGTTTATGGATGAAAATAAAAAAAGTCTAATTTTAGTCAAAAAATTTCTTTTTAGTTTGATTTTATGGCTAACGAACTCGAACAAAATAACCAATATGCTGAGACAGTCTAAGATAGGCTTGCCCGCTCAAGACTATTTTATTATTTTTTTAAATCAACCTTGAAAATTCTAAGTCCTTCAGGCAGGCCTAATCATAATTGAACAGGCTTAAAACTAAACATGGAATTTAAATTAAAACTAAAGTCCATATTAGCTAGAACAGGCCATACTGGACAAGTTTTTTAAAACTATATATAGAAAGTTCAAAGTTAATCAAAAGCTATCATTTTTATATAAATGTTTTAAGGCAAGAAAAAGGGGAAAATAACTGGTTAAAATAAATACCTTATAGTTTAAAATTATTTAAAAAACTAAAAATTTTTAATTTTATAATTTTTAAAAATTAAATAATGGAAATAAAAGTAAGGTAACGTCAGAAAGAGCTAAAAGGAAAATAAATTAGGAAAAGTTAATGACAGTTTAAAGGTTACTCTAGTAACTGTTTTATAAAAATAAAGAATCGAAAGTAGTTTTTTCATAAGTATAAAACTGATAAGGAAGGCAAGGGGAAAATTAATATTCTGACTGAGTTTTAACTTAATAATTGATGTATTAGGTTATTATTTATTAACAATTTTTGAAAATTTATTCGAAATACATTTTATAAATTTAAAAACGCGTAATAAGAAAATATTTTAATAGCAAAAGCCATTTCATAATCGTAGTATACGTACTGACTCGAGAGAGATAGATTGTTTTAAAATAAAAATGGGAAAACGGGTAATTAACATAAAATTGTTAATTATGAAAAAGGGAAATAGTCCTAACTCGAGAAGCAAAAGAGTTATAAGAATAAGGAAAAACGTAATGGGATCAGATAGGGCTTCATCTACATGCGGAATGAAGAAAACATGAAGAAAAATTGGAAGCACGGAAAATTACGATCCGAAAATCAAACGCGAAATCGTACGAGCGAGATTCGAGTTTGTACAAAGTACAGAAGAGGAGAAGATGAGTTATCCGAAGACCTATCCAATATCTATCAACAGGATCGGGAGTTATGAGAATTCCATAGAAATTCGTCAATGAAATTCTGGCCAAAACTGACAGGAAAAATATTTCAGACAAACAAGATAACCTAGACACGCCCAGTAAACAATGTGACAATAGCGGAAAGTATATTAATGAAGCAGCCTAATTAAAAATGAAAATTTTAAAGATGAAAATAAATTAGGTTAATTATCCTGATGACAGCAAAAAATAGTTTTAAAATTCTCCTTCAAAAACCCAGCTAGCTATAAGGAATAAATTGAAGGAAAATTTAGGGAATTTGTTGAGCCGAATGGTAGACTTTTTTCCCCTAGAAAGGGAGAAGCCAAAATGTTGTCGAACGGATCATCAGTCTTAGAAAACCTCCTAGGAAGTAACCACATTTCTCACATTCACAAAAAGTATTAATAGCGCCGTCTCACCATAAGGGTCAGTGCAATAGCTCATCTTTTCAATGGACATTCGCTAATAAACACATGTTTGCAGTTTTAGAAATAATGACTAAAGAAATTATAGTTTGAAGTAATTATAATGCTCTGATGTAAATAATTTGAAGAGTAACTTTGATAATTTAGTTATATTTTATTTCTTTCCTCAGTGCTATTATAAGGCAGATTGTTGTTATAATTATCATGAAAATCCACATGGCTGTAGTTGCAAACACAGATTCGATGGTTCAAGTGTGAGTATACATTATATTCATTATTTAATTGTTTATATTATATAATTATAAGACTTATGTACTTCATTGTATGACCTAAACTGGTCGAGCTGTACTGTATAGAGCACTTCCACCATTACCACTTTAAAAATCTATATTTTGCAAATCATTTCAGCAAAGATTTCAAGTTTTTTAACATTTATATAGCACGTGTATTACTGTTAAAAGAATAGTAACATAACATACAATTTCTAATGTTTCAAATTAAAGTGTAAATTAAAACAGTGATAGTCTGTTTATATCTTTTGTACAGCGTGTCTAGAAAATATTTGTAAAACTATTCCAACACAGAGTTTTGATTTGTCTAAAAAAAATGTATATTACATATTTATCTCTTTGTATAAAACAGAATATTTTATAAACTACAAAAATTATCTTGTTTTTGAGACGTGGGATTTGTCAACTCTTAAACGATCACTTTATATTGCATGCTTTGGTTAAGCCACGTCTACCACTATTCTTCACCCCTTTTTGGGATGTGAATTTAAAATAATCTTGTGCACCTTTCTTGGGTAACACTACTCGCAATATAATCGTTGTAGAATAAGATACACCACCTTCTGGAAGGTTTAGGCAATCAATTATGTGCGGCCTAGGTGATGCAACTGGTTGTCTTATATTTATCTCTATAAATACTAGGACTAAAATGTTCTTTAAAAACTTCCAGTAACAATAATTAAATTTACTTTTAAATTTGCTTAGCTCAGAATTTAATTTACGATTACACTGTATATTTGACTTCTGAGTAGCGAGAACACTGAAACTGAACTTATAACTCAACGTATTTGTGCTTTGGATATTACTACAGCTAAACACAATTATTATTGTAATACTAAAGGAAAATATTATGAATGGATAACTATACAACCGGTAACTGATTACTCTCAAGTATGTTGTAAGAAAATAAATAACTAATTTATTCAAAAAATAAAAATATGCAAAATCAAAATAAAATATATTTTTTTAAACCAATTTTGTATCAACACACAAATTACATACAATTTATATTTTAATTAATTATCCTATCATGCTTGGCAAGCAATTTTTATTTAATAATGTCTTGTATTCATTAATTTGACCATTTATTCAATTAATGAAAGTATTTAGTATATTTATTTTTATTATTATTACTTTGACTTTATATTTTCTAAATTTAATTTAATCTATTTAATTTACAAATTATTAATAATTTTACGAGAGATCAAATCTAACCTACTGAAACCAGTACTTTTAATTAATTTAATTTAATTTATTCAGGCAAATTCCTTTATTGGAGACAACGTATATTCTGATATTCGTTTTTGGTGCCAAGTCACAAATAAATATAATATATTAATTACCTTGTAGGTCCGTCTTGTGACTTCAAGAGAGTTGTTCTTGACTAGTTTCGAGGCTTGACCCCACCATCAGATAATTTATTTCACTCATATGAGCTCGTCAAACATACCAGCAAGGTAGAATACCGCAAAGAAATCAACATCATTAAACACATAGCGGTAGCAAACGGTTACAAGAGTTCCATAATAGACACATTGATAAAAAGCCATAGTAAAAGACTAAATAGTACGAACCCAATTAATGACATAACCAGAGACAACAAATACATTTCCTCAGAATACACCAGCCTGTTGCCTAGTGTGTTGAACAACATTCTCAAGAAATGTAACATTACTCTTGCATTTCGTACAAATACTAACATATCTTCATCCCTTAAACGTAGAACAGACGCCCCCATTGAACATAAATCTGGCGTTTACAAAATAAAATGTACTGAGTGCATCAAATATTACATAGGACAAACCGGGAGAAATTTCATAGACCGGTACAAAGAACACCTCCCCTGCAACAAAACAAACATCACCAAGTCAAACTACGCGCGTCACCTTGCTGAAAATAAACACGGATCAGGTGATTTTAAATCCAGTGTAGAAGCAATACACGTTTGCAAAAAAGGCAGATTAATGAACGGGAATGAGGAATTCGAGATCTAAAGAGCCTTCAAAAACGATCCAGATAACATCCTAAATGATCAACTTTCATTCCAATCGCATCGTTTATATGATACAGTTTAAATTATTTAAAAATTGCCCAACAAATTTCGTTATCAGCCAGACTATTAGCTCGTGCCAGCAGTACTCCGACAGACATGACCGAGTGCACTACGGTGTCAGACACGTTGATTTTTTTGTGTTAGTGTATGTATTGTTTTAATGTTTGACGAGTTCATATGAGTAAAATAACTTATCTGATGATGGGGTCAAGACCTCGAAACTAGTCAAGAACAACTCTCTTCAAGTCACAAGACGGACCTATAATTAATATATTATATTATAACGTATATTCGTTATCACAGACATTGTTATAACAATCCGCCGACCTTTGGTGTAACATGTGATCCTGTAGGATATGTGTCCGTGGTATGTTGTTAGTGCTGCGCTAGTTCTAGATGAAATCAGCTGATGTTGAACGGCAAAATGCTGGCTTCTCTAGTCGTGATGTCAGAGCCTAGTTGTTGGCTGGTGAGGCAAATTTACAGATGAACTTTTAGAATGAATCTGGAAGAATCTAACAGAAATAAAGTTGATCCTTCTTCCTCAGTTGTGGGTTTGAATCCTGGAAGTTAATCGCTCACGTCCTGAAGAATAGCCTAGTTATTCCAATATACCAAATAGAGTTAATTGCACGTTAAATCATTTTTATAGGCTGTATGATTGATTCTGCGACACTGTAAAGATGTAACTTCTAACATTGAGATATTTAAGTTTTACGAAGTAAAAACCCAAGCGTCGCGTTTGGGATTGCTTACAACGCAGTTGCCCCCAACTACCGCCCAGCATACACGTATGTTTTACTTAATTTCATTTTTTAGACTGTTTAAAATGAATGATTCAAGGATACAACTATGTTTATTAGATCTAACCTAATTTAAAATGACTTCAGAATTACCAGAATTACTTGATGTTTTTACTAACTACTTCCGGATGAATCGAAACTCACAGAAGTGCACTGGATGATACATATTATGTCCTTTCTATGTACATACCTTAAACATTTTCAATTTTTAGTTTATGATATTATGAAGACATATATTTTTATTTTATTTTATGGGGTTAATGTCAAACGCCAAATACTTTATTAAATTTTTTTCATATTGAAATGCAGAGAACATAATATAGAACAGTTTTATTTCATTAACAAAATTATTTATAAACAATTCGGTGGACGTACATATATATTAAAAATTATTTTATTAAAAATTACTTTTTTTTATTTTTATTGATTATTCAGTTTAGTTATTGAAATAAATTCAATTATATTTTCAACATTTTTTAGGCCTATATCAGCTTTTCCTGGGCCAACATCAGGAAAATGCACAACTGGACACCAAAACCTTTGAGCGCTAGTAGAGTTCTAAACTCGTGTGTTGCGCAAGAAACTGTGTAACTGCCACTGTGCCACATGTGTGTTGTGTCAGGTCACGCTGCGTAGCGTCACGTTCCCAATATGCGCTAATCCATTAGTTTATGGATGTTACAAAAAAGTCGCGCTGTGCCACGTCCCTTGACTAGCGTCAAACGTGTTCCAATATCCGCCTAACCTAACACCTGGTGGTTATACATTTACATCAATGAAATACATTTGTTTGATGGGGGAGCAAATAGTTCGCTTATTAATTAGGCCTACTAAAGTTTAGCAGGCATTATTGTTAACTGCTACTAAACAGATTTCTTAACCATAATGATTACGGTTTCAGAGTTATGATCCGTGGTTATATTTTATGAAACAGTTTTATTAAGATATCTTAATGAAATATTGTTCATAGTAAAATTTATTTTGATGATAATGTGTTTACTACATTTTATTTTTTTAATACTTTTATATATTTTGGGAGTTGCAGGGGTGTTATTTAAGTCACTGGTTGCCATAATAATAGAATTTAAATAGTTTAACAATAATTGAAGTTGGTGGTCAGGTCATTTAAATAAACATAAAACATCATCCACATATCTATACCAATAGGCCTACATAATATTTTATTTGTTAGCCAAGTAACTGTTCTCTTTTGTAATGTGTTAAGCTGCCTTGTAAA
>JAGFPH010006459.1:48491-66421 GCA_018207615.1 Philaenus spumarius | reverse complement strand
ATAGAAAGGACATAATATGTATCATCCAGTGCACTTCTGTGAGTTTCGATTCATCCGGAAGTAGTTAGTAAAAACATCAAGTAATTCTGGTAATTCTGAAGTCATTTTAAATTAGGTTAGATCTAATAAACATAGTTGTATCCTTGAATCATTCATTTTAAACAGTCTAAAAAATGAAATTAAGTAAAACATACGTGTATGCTGGGCGGTAGTTGGGGGCAACTGCGTTGTAAGCAATCCCAAACGCGACGCTTGGGTTTTTACTTCGTAAAACTTAAATATCTCAATGTTAGAAGTTACATCTTTACAGTGTCGCAGAATCAATCATACAGCCTATCCAAATGATTTAACGTGCAATTAACTCTATTTGGTATATTGGAATAACTAGGCTATTCTTCAGGACGTGAGCGATTAACTTCCAGGATTCAAACCCACAACTGAGGAAGAAGGATCAACTTTATTTCTGTTAGATTCTTCCAGATTCATTCTAAAAGTTCATCTGTAAATTTGCCTCACCAGCCAACAACTAGGCTCTGACATCACGACTAGAGAAGCCAGCATTTTGCCGTTCAACATCAGCTGATTTCATCTAGAACTAGCGCAGCACTAACAACATACCACGGACACATTATTATCCTACAGGATCACATGTTACACCAAAGGTCGGCGGATTGTTATAACAATGTCTGTGATAACGAATATACGTTATAATATAATATATTAATTATAGGTCCGTCTTGTGACTTGAAGAGAGTTGTTCTTGACTAGTTTCGAGGTCTTGACCCCATCATCAGATAAGTTATTTTACTCATATGAACTCGTCAAACATTAAAACAATACATACACTAACACAAAAAAATCAACGTGTCTGACACCGTAGTGCACTCGGTCATGTCTGTCGGAGTACTGCTGGCACGAGCTAATAGTCTGGCTGATAACGACATTTGTTGGGCAATTTTTAAATAATTTAAACTGTATCATATAAACGATGCGATTGGAATGAAAGTTGATCATTTAGGATGTTATCTGGATCGTTTTTGAAGGCTCTGTAGATCTCGAATTCCTCATTCCCGTGCATTAATCTGCCTTTTTTGCAAACGTGTATTGCTTCTACACTGGATTTAAAATCACCTGATCCGTGTTTATTTTCAGCAAGGTGACGCGCGTAGTTTGACTTGGTGATGTTTGTTTTGTTGCAGGGGAGGTGTTCTTTGTACCGGTCTATGAAATTTCTCCCGGTTTGTCCTATGTAATATTTGATGCACTCAGTACATTTTATTTTGTAAACGCCAGATTTATGTTCAATGGGGGCGTCTGTTCTACGTTTAAGGGATAAAGATATGTTAGTATTTGTACGAAATGCAAGAGTAATGTTACATTTCTTGAGAATGTTGTTCAACACACTAGGCAACAGGCTGGTGTATTCTGAGGAAATGTATTTGTTGTCTCTGGTTATGTCATTAATTGGGTTCGTACTATTTAGTCTTTTACTATGGCTTTTTATCAATGTGTCCATTATGGAACTCTTGTAACCGTTTGCTACCGCTATGTGTTTAATGATGTTGATTTCTTTGCGGTATTCTACCTTGCTGGTATGTTTGACGAGCTCATATGAGTGAAATAAATTATCTGATGGTGGGGTCAAGCCTCGAAACTAGTCAAGAACAACTCTCTTGAAGTCACAAGACGGACCTACAAGGTAATTAATATATTATATTTATTTGTGACTTGGCACCAAAAACGAATATCAGAATATACGTTGTCTCCAATAAAGGAATTTGCCTGAATAAATTAAATTAAATTAATTAAAAGTACTGGTTTCAGTAGGTTAGATTTGATCTCTCGTAAAATTATTAATAATTTGTAAATTAAATAGATTAAATTAAATTTAGAAAATATAAAGTCAAAGTAATAATAATAAAAATAAATATACTAAATACTTTCATTAATTGAATAAATGGTCAAATTAATGAATACAAGACATTATTAAATAAAAATTGCTTGCCAAGCATTATAGGATAATTAATTAAAATATAAATTGTATGTAATTTGTGTGTTGATACAAAATTGGCTTAAAAAAATATATTTTATTTTGATTTTGCATATTTTTATTTTTTGAATAAATTAGTTATTTATTTTCTTACAACATACTTGAGAGTAATCAGTTACCGGTTGTATAGTTATCCATTCATAATATTCTCCTTTAGTATTACAATAATAATTGTGTTTAGCTGTAGTAATATCCAAAGCACAAATACGTTGAGTTATAAGTTCAGTTTCAGTGTTCTCGCTACTCAGAAGTCAAATATACAGTGTAATCGTAAATTAAATTCTGAGCTAAGCAAATTTAAAAGTAAATTTAATTATTGCTACTGGAAGTTTTTAAAGAACATTTTAGTCCTAGTATTTATAGAGATAAATATAAGACAACCAGTTGCATCACCTAGGCCGCACATAATTGATTGCCTAAACCTTCCAGAAGGTGGTGTATCTTATTCTACAACGATTATATTGCGAGTAGTGTTACCCAAGAAAGGTGCACAAGATTATTTTAAATTCACATCCCAAAAAGGGGTGAAGAATAGTGGTAGACGTGGCTTAACCAAAGCATGCAATATAAAGTGATAGTTTAAGAGTTGACAAATCCCACGTCTCAAAAACAAGATAATTTTTGTAGTTTATAAAATATTCTGTTTTATACAAAGAGATAAATATGTAATATACATTTTTTTTAGACAAATCAAAACTCTGTGTTGGAATAGTTTTACAAATATTTTCTAGACACGCTGTACAAAAGATATAAACAGACTATCACTGTTTTAATTTACACTTTAATTTGAAACATTAGAAATTGTATGTTATGTTACTATTCTTTTGACAGTAATACACGTGCTATATAAATGTTAAAAAACTTGAAATCTTTGCTGAAATGATTTGCAAAATATAGATTTTTAAAGTGGTAATGGTGGAAGTGCTCTATACAGTACAGCTCGACCAGTTTAGGTCATACAATGAAGTACATAAGTCTTATAATTATATAATATAAACAATTAAATAATGAATATAATGTATACTCACACTTGAACCACCGAATTTGTGATGGCAACTACAGCCATGTGGATTTTCTTGATAATTATAACAACAATCTGCCTTATAATAGCACTGAGGAAAGAAATAAAATATAACTAAATTATCAAAGTTACTCTTCAAATTATTTACATCAGAGCATTATAATTACTTCAAACTATAATTTCTTTAGTCATTATTTCTAAAACTGCAAACATGTGTTTATTAGCGTATGTCCATTGGAAAGATGAGCTATTGCACTGACCCTTATGGTGAGACGGCGCTATTAATACTTTTTGTGAATGTGAGAAATGTGGTTACTTCCTAGGAGGTTTTCTAAGACTGATGATCCGTTCGACAACATTTTGACTTCTCCCTTTCTAGGGGCAAAAAGTCTACCATTCGGCTAAACAAATTCCCTAAATTTTCCTTCAATTTATTCCTTATAGCTAGCTGGGTTTTTGAAGGAGAATTTTAAAACTATTTTTTGCTGTCATCAAGATAATTAACCTAATTTATTTTCAGCTTTAAAATTTTCATTTTTAATTAGGCTGCTTCATTAATATACTTTCCGCTATTGTCACATTGTTTACTGGGCGTGTCTAGGTTATCTTGCTTGTCTGAAATATTTTTCCTGTCAGTTTTGGCCAGAATTTCATTGACGAATTTCTATGGAATTCTCATAACTCCCGATCCTGTTGATAGATATTAGATAGGTCTTCGGATAACTCATCTTCTCCTCTTCTGTACTTTGTACAAACTCGAATCTCGCTCGTACGATTTCGCGTTTGATTTTCGGATCGTAATTTTCCGTGCTTCCAATTTTTCTTTATGTTTTCTTCATTCCGCATGTAGATGAAGCCCTATCTGATCCCATTAATTTTTCCTTATTCTTCTAACTCTTTTGCTTCTCGAGTTAGGACTATTTCCCTTTTTCATAATTAACAATTTTATGTTAATTACCCGTTTTCCCATTTTTATTTTAAAAAAATCTATCTCTCTCGAGTCAGTACGTATACTACTATTATGAAATGGCTTTTGCTATTAAAATATTTTCTTATTACGCGTTTTTAAAGTTATAAAATGTATTTCGAATAAATTTTCAAAAATTGTTAATAAATAATAACCTAATACATCAATTATTAAGTTAAAACTCAGTCAGAATATTCATTTTCCCCTTGCCTTCCTTATCAGTTTTATACTTATGAAAAAACTACTTTCGATTCTTTATTTTTATAAAACAGTTACTAAAGTAACCTTTAAACTGTCATTAACTTTTCCTAATTTATTTTCCTTTTAGCTCTTTCTGACGTTACCTTACTTTTATTTCCATTATTTAATTTTTCAAAATTATAAAATTTAAAAATTTTAGTTTTTTAAATAATTTTAAACTATAACGTATTTATTTTAACCACTATCAAAAGACTTTATAAAAGTTATTTTCCCCTTTTTCTTGATAGCTTTTGATTAACTTTGAACTTTCTATATATAGTTTTACCAAACTTGTCCAGTATGGCCTGTTCTAGCTAATATGGACTTTAGTTTTAATTTAAATTCCATGTTTAGTTTTAAGCCTGTTCAATTATGATTAGGCCTGCCTGAAGGACTTAGAATTTTCAAGGTTGATTTAAAAAAATAATAAAATAGTCTTGAGCGGGCAAGCCTATCTTAGACTGTCTCAGCATATTGGTTATTTTGTTCGAGTTCGTTAGCCATAAAATCAAACTAAAAAGAAATTTTTTGACTAAAATTGGACTTTTTTTATTTTCATCCATAAACATAATATAGGAGATTATTCTGCACTTTTTTTCTGAACTTTATAACTCGCTTGGTTCTCCTAAAATCGATAAAATCGTAAAATGCCATAGAAGTTCCCGGTTCAAATCCACGTGGGATATTTTACCTTTAGGGAATCTTCTGTTTCAAAGCCAACACGACGGCCGAGTTTGTAGGCTGTGAGCGAAGCGAAACAGGGCTTAACCCGAGGCAGCAAAGTCGAGGTGAAAAGAAGGGAAGCAAGTTTTTCCAATGCATTTGCAACGAAGCAGTGCATGAGTCAAAGCTGGAAGCTTAGGTGCAAACATATTCTACTAATATAATTATTTCGTACACACAGTCAGCCTTCGTGAGAAAACCAATTTAAAAACTTTTGGTCTAAACCGTAAAACATATAAATTGTACTTAGGAAATTCGCTAAACGTACGTCAACGGTTCATCTATGTGATCGAATTATTATTACTGTCTAATTTCCTAGTTTATAAAGTACTTGTTTTATATAATACACTTATAATAAAATTACATTATTTTAATATAAAGTACAATCATTTCAATAGCACATTATAATAAAGTACTCTGATAAGAGACTATACACACATATGAAAGTAAATTACTTTGATAAATGACTATACACATATTATACATTATGACGAACCATACATATTGGTACAGCTTTTACCTAAAATGCCTTTTACATGTTGTTAAACACTTTTTGAATTTATGGAAACACAGTTTTTATGGTAATAGTCGGTTTTTCAATTCACTTTTGTAATATATAGACATATGCTATTGCAAACAGATAAAGTTTCAGGGCAATCTGTAAACATTAATGAGATATTGGAGAAATAATTACGGCAGAAAAGTGTATGAGTATTCGATGGCTATAATAGGGATTTCACAATATCGGTGAAAATAACGCTGCTGACAATAAACGCAATAACTGAAATTATATTTATTCGATAATGTATATTAGTAGATTTGCCCCCCCCCCCCGGCTCACTCGCAGTGGAAGCATTTGCTTTTCAGCTGGCACCTAGACTTTGCACACTCGGATTATAAGCTGCTGCGCTTCGCTCGTTGCGGACAAATTCGCGTTATGCTTCTTTCAGTAAACTTTTATGGGTTTTACATTTTGATCGATTTTGGGGGAACCAGACGAGCTATCAAAAACCGAATGTGCAGAGTAATATCCTATATATATATTTGTTTTTTATACACAAATTTTTATTCTGGTACCAATAATCTCAAAAAAAAACGGTTAATTCCAATCATAAAAGCTGGAGGCTTATGTGAAAACACATTCTGCTAATTTATTTCGTGCACACTGGCAACTATTCGGAGTCTTGGTTATTATTCCAATTTCCAAAATAATTGGTTGAAACCCTAAAAAATATAAATCTTATTTGTTTAGTTAGCTAAACTTATGTCATCGTTTCGGCTAAGTGATCGAATTATTTTTTACTGGGATGAGATAGAGACCTCTGGGTTTTTGTTGTTCTTATTTGTCAAGACTTTTAAACAAATATTCGACTATATGGGTCTTTGAGTTTAACATTTATTATCTGCCCCTAAAATCACCATTTTTTTTTAAATATGACCAAAGATTTGATAAAAACAGAAAAGTATTCTACATTTTTATGTTCTAGAAAAGTGTAAAAAGTTTTATTTTTCTGACTATACTCTTTATAAAACTACTAGGGTGTATCCTCAGATTTGCCTGTCCATGTATCTATCATGTTTTAAATAACATTTAACTGTATATCTGTAATTTCATAATAAGTACTTTTTACATTCTGTATGTCTGTTTGTTCAGGTTAATCTCCGAAATGGCTGAAACAATTTTGACGAAATTTTCATTTGCACGTAAATGACTTTTCAGAGATTATACTTAGCCACTTTTTATCACTGAAAAATTTAGGGTTCAAATAAAAAAATTGAAAAAATGTAATAATTATGAACAAAACTATTGGTTTTGATAACGGACATGATTTGGAAAAAAACAAATGATTTGGATCAAAAGTTTTAACACTTTGACAAGACCGTCTGTTTTAATTTACCGTATACACTGGTTTAATCGTTAAATATATATCAAAACAATATTCAATACCCAATGTGAAATGTACCCATAAAAGTTAAATACACCTCAAAACCTGATTTGTAATTTTATGTTTGTTTGGGAATTATGCGTAACAAGCTGGCGGATAACAACTCATGTGTGCTGTTATTTATGCGTTATTTAGATGTGGATACTGTGCGTTATTTAGATGTGGTTACTGTGCGTTTTTGGGTCACTGAATTCGGATCCAATATAGTTATTGTTTTCCAAGTAATGGTAATTCTCAATATTTACCGGATAGTCTCTTTATTTTTCTAATCGCATCAGCTAGCGAACCAGTATTTATATACAAACAAAAACAATATCGACTTTAAGAATATCATAGCCACTGTTTATATATGGCATTGTAATTTCCGAGTATAGAAACTGATCTATTCAATTACACTCTTTAACAAATACAGTACCAGTAAATACTTATAGACTTACTTTATCTGGGCGATTCGGAACAATTACACAATATTTCTTCTGTGAATCCAAAGTCATGCTGTCTTTAATATCGGTCTGTCTATTGTCAAGCGAACTTTGGTTTTGACAGTTGCACTGTTTAACAAAGACAATATATTTTAAAATGCAATTTGCAACATTAAATTTGATTGCTTAAACATACTATAAACTTTAAATACATTTTAATTTACTTATAGCTTTGTATGCTATGTTATGCTAACCTTTTTCAACTTATATCAGGACTGAGATGCAAAAAGCTGTATTTTTATTTTATTTTTAAAACACATGTTGTTTTAGTTTCTCATGCAACTATTTTAGAAAGAATTTAGAATATTGTGGGAGATATATATTTCCTCCCAATCAACCACTTTTATTATGAAAAATGATATATATATTTGTTTGACAATATTAAATATTTAACAATTTTAAATGCTTTCAAGAGACACTAGATTATAATATGAAGGTTTATTTATAATTAGTAAAATTTTATTTTTCTAAGAGTAGCAGATGCTGAGAAAAAATGGACCAAAGATGAAAAACGAACTTACAGAAAAAATAAAAAACTTAAAGGTCACAAATTATAGTGGTTTAAAAAAATATATGTATATATATTATTTAAAAATTTTAATAATTTACCTGCTTACACGCTTCCTCAGCAAGGGTTAATTTAATTAAATTACAAGTGAAAAAATATGGAACAGGACAGTGATTTGAATCCAGAGCCTTTACCAACCTTAAATGTATATTTATGTGCACTAATTTTTAGTAAAAGTATGCAAAAAATCACAGGTAACTAGTCATATCTCGTCAGCTTGGAAGCGAGCCAAACACCCTTTTCTTCTGATCAGGAAGGTACCACACAATCCACTCGGCTAATGTGTAAGTTTGTAAAAATACCATTTCTTAAAATTAAAAAACATAATTTCTTTATTTAATTTTTGAAGACTGTAATTATCAGCATCAAAAATGTACTAATATATAGCCGCTATAATTTAAGATTAAATTACTTACTATAATGGTAAAATATAAAAATTAAATTGCATATTTATGACAAGCATAGTTAATAAATGAAAATGTAACACAAGCATATACCCCTTACAAATAAGAAATAAGTTTGGTATGTATTAAATAAAATAAATTAAAAAAATTTTAGTATCCAAAATATATCTTACATCCAATTATTCGTAATTTGTAATCGCCATCATCACTACTCATAGACTAAAATTACTGTAGAATTTAAGGTAAAAAAAGGTCAGTTCCATTGTCACACCCACTCCTTCTACTTTTGTTTGTATGTTAGTTTTAAGATACTTGCTGTATTTCAATTTAGTATCCTGATGATGCCTAACGGTGAAACATATGTTGCTCAGTAATAAATTATAATTGTGAAATTTTACCATTTGGTTATTTCTATCCCGAAAATGACTATTCAGTATAAGTACTCAATAAAGTGCTGCATTAATTATTTTTTAATATTTGCTTGACGCCAGGTCCTTTACTCTTTATTCGGGAGAGATTAAAAAAATCGAGGATGTAGTGCAAATGCATATCAGTAACTAGATAGTAAATATTGAGCTTTACGTCTGAGAAGACTTACTTGATAGAATAACGCGGAAAATCACTAATATGATTATAAACACAAACGTGTTTCTACGACAAAGAGATAAAAATCTACAACCTTACTATTAGCTGATATTTTGTAGTTGAACTTGACGGCGATTTTTTAGTTGAAATTCGTTTTAGTTTAAAAACGTATTAGTTGTGAGATTCTGTGTTCAAGGCTCACAGGTAACTATGCTCGAGCCAGCGCAACTGAGTTAGATGTTCCTACCTGTAGCAATGTTTTAGGTCCGCACTACCATCGCACAAAACAGATTAATACAGGAGTAATTAATATTATGATGGTAACATATACCTTACAGTATATAAACAGTCTTGCAATTGGTGCTTCTAAAGACTTTCTTTAAATTTAAAACTATTCCTTGTAAAATCTAAGTTATTGTGTAACTAACTTAATTTATAGTCACTTATTCTACAAACCATAAGGTTTTACATTAATTGTTTTAAACAAAACGTCAGTACGATAATGACCCACACTTTCAATGCAATTTTTAATTTTAATTCTTAATCGGTAGTTGTCCACGAAAAGCTCCGAATAAGCTGGATTTCAATGTAAATGACCGCCTTCGGAGTTTTTATACTCCAGCTTTGAAAGGTACGCCTACATAAGATTTGTATAGCGGCGAAACATATGTAGCGTTTTAAAAAAAATATAATTGTTTTTACTTTAAATTATAAAAATATATCTATAGTTTATCAACTAAATTAAAAGAAGAACAATGAATGTATTAGAAAATACTTACGGCTACAACACACAAGATGGCGATGATGGATAGCTTCATATCGAACGGTAATGATAAGCTACTTCAATTTGACGGGGTTTATATACTCCGGCAGCAGTTGACAATCACGTGTACACAAGAGACAGATGTTGTTTTTATCACAAACATGGAACGTGGAAGTAATACGTAATACATTGGACAAATTGTTATTTCTAAAATGAGTTTTAAGCTATATTTATAGCATGTTTGAGTTTAATTTCATATTAATAAAAATGAGTTTGGAGTGAAAACTGATTAATAGTAGGATTTAGTGTTATTTAAGTTTAACGCTAAAATTTTCATTTAATTAAGTTTGCAAACTGGGTTTGCTTTAATGAGATTAATAGCACTGCTATCATACAAGGTTAGTTAAAATTCCGGAGACACCCCTCTAACTGTTTAGTGAGTTGGTAAATAAAAGTCAAATTCATGAAATGTTTATAAGTGAGATGGGGGGTATTATTAATTCACTAGCGAAAAAAACCTCCCAAAGTCGGCTGAAAACTGTCCTAGAGCTAGAGGTTAGGAAATAGGTATCAATCGTATTATATTTTTAAAAATAATAATTTCATCACTTTCTTTCATAAAAAAAAAACGCACTAAATTCAGCCCGGTAGATCTAAAGACATAGGTATCAATAGAGCTTTGATAATAATGACATTTACTTTCATTTAAAACAAATCGCACTAAAATTGGTTACATAGTTCTCCAGAAATAGGTATCAATAGGATTTTAATATAGAACCAATAACCTCAAAAAGTTTTTTTACAAGTATTAGGATGAAGTACTAATTAATTTTCATAATTTTTTTATAATAATAACAATATTCTATTTTTATTTCAAATAAACAAAACTAAAATGTCCATGGTAGATCTTCAGAAATATTTATTATAAGGGATTTAATCTAGAAGTAAAGAACACACAAATGTAAATGTATATAATGATGAAATACAAATTACTTGTCATAAAATTTTAATAATAATGACAATATTCCCATTCATTTAAAATAAACACCACTAAAATTGGCCGATAGATCTCCAGAAATAGGGGTTTAAAATAACAAAACTCAAAAAGTGTCTTTATAAAATGTACTGATGCAATAAAAATTACAATTAATATTTGTTTTGATATTTATGACAACATTATTTTTGTCTTTCATTTAAATCAAACCATACTAAAATCACCAGGTAGACCTACAGAAATATTTATCAATATGATTTATCCTAAAACCAAAAAAAGCCCTTACAGGTTTACCGATGAAATAAAAATTGCATTACTTAATTTGTTTATAATAATCACAGCATTGTATTTAATTTAATTCTAACCGCACCAACATCGACCAGATAGATTTCCAGAAATAGGTATCAATACAGTTTTAATCTAGAACCAAAAAACTTCAAAAGCGCCCTTATAAATTATTTACCTTATAAGTTTAAAAATGACATACAAATTTGTATGAATGAAATACAAATTACTTTTCATAAATTTGTCATAATAAAGACAATATTCTCTCTCTAATATACCAAAACAGCAAACAAATATGAAAGGTAGATCTCCAGATATAGGTATCATGAGGATTTTAACTTGAAACCAAAAAGTTCTAGAAGTGCCCTATGATGGAAAAAATGTCATTTGTTTATAATTATTAAATTTTATTTCATTTAGAACCAACGACACGAAAATCGGTCACGCAGATCGAAAGAAATATTTATCAATATTGTTTTAAAATAAAACAAATATAATAGTGCCCACACCGATGAAATAAAAATTGCATTTCTTGATTTGTTTATAATAATGACAATATTTTCTTTCATTTGAAACAAAAAACACTAAATCGGCCGAGTAGATCTCCAGAAATAGATATCAATAGGGTTTTAACCTAAAACAAACAAAAAACTCAAAAGTGCCTTATAGGTGCAGCAAGGAAACCATTTGCTTTTTATAATTTGTAACTATAATAGTAACTATAATGCAATTCATTTAAAACAAAACCGCACTAAAATCGGCCATGTAGATCTCCAGAAATAGATATCAATAGCGGTTTAACCTAAAACCAAAAAACTGAAAAAGTGCCCTTATAAGTACAATATTGACAACATTTACATTTCATATTTTTTTAATAATGATGACTATAGTTTATTTCATTAAAAACAATCTGCACTAAAATCGGCTTGATATATCTCTGGAAATAGATATCAATAGCGGATTAACCTAAAACCAAAAAACTGAAAAAGTGCCCTTATAATTATACCGATAAAATAAATGCATATTTCATATTTTTGAACATAATGACTATAGTTTATTATTTCATTTAAAATAAACCGCACTAAAATTGGCCAAGTAGACCTCCAGAAATATATATCAATAGAGTTTCAACCTAAAACAAACAAACAAAACTATAAAAGTGCCCTGATAAGTACACCAAAGGAAAAATGTATATTTCTTAATTTTTTGATAGTAATTACTATAGTTTATTTCATTTAAAACAAACCGCACTAAAATCGGTAAAGTAGATCTCCAGAAATAGATATCAATTGGGTTTTAACCTAAAACAAAAAAAACAAAAAAAAATATGAAAAAAAGTAAGGGTTTACTGAATAATTATATAAGTACGATAAGTTTATTACAAATAATAGAATTTCATTGGTACGGTGCAACACGCTATGAAGTCAAATCGCACAGTTGCATTTTGTAAGCAAACGACCGAGCTAGACGAGTAAAACTGATTGTGAACAGAGATGTTAAATAGAGCAGGGGACAAAATTAGTAACAGTCCTTTTTGGGCAGAACCGACTACGTCTAGCCGGAAGAAGCCAGGAAGATAAAATAGGGTTAATGCACATTTATTGTGAATATTTGGATGAAACGTTTTAATTTCAATAGAAAAATTGTAGTGAATTTATAAAAACCTTCAAATTTACACTTTGTAAGTTTTGATCTGTGCATATTAGACTGAGAAAAATTTTAAAAATAAGAAAAATTGTATTTGTTTTTAAATTCTAATTTCGACATATTTAAGGTTACAGCTTTGGAATTGTGTAAAATAGCAGTTAATGTTATGTCTATAGGGAAGCAGCCAGTATCGCTCTCAACAATTTGGTTAACAAAGAGGGGCCATTTGATCCAGTTTGTAAGTACAGATTCAAATGGTTCAACAGATTCAACTCCTCTGCAAGCCATCTTGAGACGGAAGTCAGTGAAGATCCTTCGAACACAGGTCTAGGTACTGAACAATCATTATTGTTGGGATTGTTTTAAGAAAAAGTCAATCATGTGCTGATCTAGAATCTTGGGTAGAGTTGTTAATCTCAACTTTGAGTGTATTTATATAAATAAGAAATATACAGACTTTCGGATTAAGATTAAAGAAATACAAAAATATTTAAGTTGTAAATTAATAAAAAAAAAAATAAGATAGATTTTTCAAGTAAAAATTAAAAAAAAAAACAAGTAAACGAATAAATCCAAATTAAGGTCTTGTAATCTATATATATAAAAGCCAAAACCCACTGACTCACTGACTCACTGACTCACTCATCACGATTTCTCAAAAACTACCGAACGGATTGGAATGAAATTTGGTATGTAGCTTCCTCTAGGGCCATAGGTGCTCACTAAGAAAGGGTTTGAAAAAATTCGAAATTTTAGGGGGGTTTGGGGTTGGATCAAAGTTATTAAAAAATGACGTAATATTAAGGCAACATATCTCATGAAAAAATACAAATATTTCAATACAATAAATTACCACCTGTTTCATATTAAATAATTTTTAATAAAATAATTGTATATTCACATAAATATGAAGTACAAGCTACATTTAAAAACTGTAAGTAAATATTTCTAAATTTGTTTTCATACTCCAAGTACACGCATTTTGGTGCAAATCATTTTTATTGAAATACAATCACAAGGGATATAAAACTAAAATGTCAGGCAGATCAATGGAGTTTTTGTGCCAAAACTAACAAAACTAACTTTTCTGAAAACGAAAATATAATAAACCTGGTATTATAATAAAATGAATTCCGGGGATCTTTATTTAGTAAAGTTTCTATTCTTAGAGTAGGTCAGATTTTAAAATCATACGACAATAGCTAGTTAGGTAGAATTTTAGTTTTTCAAATTACTTTTAAAAAAATATATAAATAAGGAAGTAAAATGTTAACAGGGGTTATGCCGCAAGGCACTTATTGCCAGAAGTAAGGATAATCGGCAAATTTGTTGGTTAAGGCAATGTAAGGACTTGATTGGAATCATAGTTTTTTCAGTTTTTATTTTTAGGAAAGCATTTCTTTTTGTAGGCAAATTTATACTTTGAGATATTTTCAGAAATAAAATCTATGCTCAGCATGTATATTAGGTATTATTTTCTAAAAATATTTCTTTTGATAGGGTTTGGCAGTAATTACAAAAGGTAATCAAATAAAACTTCATGTTAGATCAATGAATCATAATCATTTGTTTACTATCAATCTAAAGGAATCTACAAAATATTTGTATATATAACGATCTTAACCATCTTGTACTTTTAAGTGTTGGCAACAAGGTCACTTGTCCGTTTTGGCAATAGTTTTACATTTATAATTTTCTCGGCTTGTATAATAACGATTTAAAAGTTGTTTTGTTTAAATAAAGATCTTTAAATTTTTTAAACAGTTTAACATGTTTTTAAATCAGACCACTGGACATAAAATGTGACTGGTCAAAGTTTAGTGTACTTCTACCAAAACCAAAAAATCTTAATTAGACTTTAAACATAAGTCTAGGGGAGACACCTGCGTGCTCCGCTCGCCACCCCCCCCCCCCTCTAACTCCCTGTTGGAACCGGGTGTGCGCCATTGAAACCCGTTGAGTAGTCAGCAAGGCTCAGGTCTACACTTTAATAAAAACCTAACATAAAAATTAGAAATACTAATAATTGATTTAAAATTTTAAATAAACTGTTAATGAAAATATTAGACCACAGCTGATTACTCAATCAACAATAAACATCATTTATTTATTTTGGTTCAGTATAGGCCTAACTTAAAAAAATTCATTCGACAATCAGTGAATTTAAATAATATTTTATACACATAATTTAATTTTTTGGGATATCAATACAGATGGGAAAGATAGGAGAAAAAACCATTACCTTGTATAAATAATACAGTTGCCAACTACCATGAAAAATATTGCAATTTAAAACTTTAGGCCTATTTGTAAATTGTTGTATTTATGTAGGCCTTAATTAAATATCCAGATAAAGATACAAATGTTATCTTTTAATTGGTTTTTATTTCATATTGATTATCAATTGATTTAGAAGTTATTAATATTATAATTAAAAAATTAAAACTCGAATATATTTATATGTTATACGAAGATGTAGGGGGGGGGGGGGGGGTATGTATATTTCTGAAGTTAAACTAATGGGTATTTTAGTAAATAGAAATAAATTTGTATAAATAAATAAATTCATTGTTGATTAAAGGTTGTATTTATATTTACTTTATAACCTCAAAGCCAATCTTATAAGGTATTATAGCTTACCTTAATTTTATAACGCATATTTAAAAAAAAATCAACTTCAAAAGAATTACGTTATTGATGAATTGTAATTTATTAAATAATATATTAATTAGGTTACATACCTTATATGTCCGTCTATTCTATGTAACACTGTCGAGTCGCGTCCGTTGGCCAACGATGTACATATTATGTTTATATCACGTATTTATTTGTTTGAGTGTTTTGTGTTGTGTAGTGTTATGTTAAGTGTGACTATGACAATTTCTGTGTAATATGTGTTTTTACTTGACTTGACAATGGAGACATGAACTCCGAAATCAATAGTCCCTTTACAAAATAAGGACTGAATTTAGGACTGTAGACGGACATATAAGGTATGTAACCTATTTATATTATTCAATAACAGTTCCTGGATGCAATACGCTATAATGTGTAATTTATTGTTAACCTAAACCCAACAAATATATGAGCGTTTGCTCTTCTTCTGTTGTTAGACAAAATACTTTGTTTCTTTACAATCAGCTGATTGAAGAACTGTAAAATAAAATCATTGAAAAGGTTTGGAAATGTTGTTTTTTTAATTTAAGAAATTAAGATGACGTAAAAGTAAATAAAATCTGTTAATATAGAAAAGTTTTGCTTTTATTTGGTATAAACTGAATGCAAATCGGTCCAGTGGAAGTCTCAGACAAACTGTCCAAAGGATTGAAAAAGTTGACCTTTTCTCCCATGTTAAATCTCCATAAGAAAAGTATATTTTTCATTTTTGACCCACTTACACGTAAATATTTTAAAAATACAAATAAAACCTTCTAATATAGGACCGGAAACCTTTGTTTTGGTAAAACCCGCAAGTAAATCGGCCCAGTAGAAGTCCCAAACGAACTGTCCAAATGTTTTTTAATTACAGCTTTAAATATATAGATAACTAAATATTAATTATACCTATCAAAAGTACATAAAAATCATCAAAGCAGTGAGTATTCGAGAAATTCTAACTGGATGTTTAAATCAGAAGTAGAATCTTTACAAATCACCTTTGACTTACTATAATGTCCAAAGCAATGACCTACTTTTAGAAATGAAAAATGGAGAGTTTTCAATTTAACATCGTAATACAATGTGGGCAACGATATATTCACATTTACTTGGAACTTAGATCTTGTATTAAATCATTTTTAAATAAGTTACACGTATTGCAATATTCGATTCGCCACAAGTGTTTTATGTTTACCTTAGTTTGACGTCATACAAGACGATGTGACCTTAAGCAGAAACATTGTTTAAACACTAACATATTTTTATATTTAAATTTAGATAAAATTTTAAAAGAACAATACAAGTAACGACCTTGTAATGAGCTAAAATGGTTAACAAAAAAATATTTACAAAATGAATCATCTTTCAAAAAACATCTGGTTTGAATTATATAAATTCTCTCTTCTTATAACTGACATTATTCGCTTCATATACCTGAACTGGTAAGTTACTATTTTAATTAATTTTTTTTAATACTTATTAATTTTAGTTAGATTTGCCTACCTTAAGTTATATATGCAACACTAGTGGTATTATTTCATATTCTTTATTTACTCTAAAAATGCGCAGTAGGCCTAAGGGAGAACAATTTTGGAAACAATAATTTCTTTGTGAGTGTTTTAGAGCTTAGAACCAACTCAGTGGGAAGCTTTTACCCTTATTTAAAACTTGTATTGACACAAAATGAATTGTAAGGCATCAACTTAGGCCTACAAGAAAAACTGTTTAATTAGGCTTACTTATTACAATATTAATATTGTAGTCATGTGTTGATCAGGGAAGTACAAGTACAAACTAGTCATAGTTTCTATCACTAACAAAGTAAAACTGATTATCGTTTTGTCTCGAAAAAAATCGTACAAATTCACTTGCAGTAAATTTTCTTTCACACTAACTACCTTTTATAATGTTTTTTTACCTTTTCGAAGTCTACTTAAATGTATCAGGGAGAGAATTTCTTTATTGTCTGTCTTATTATAGTTTTAAAATGTATATCATATAAACACGTCTCTCTGACTTTCTCGCTATGTATAGGAGTATGCATAGGCTCATTTTGTTACATTTTGGGACGCAAGGCACAATTTGCTACCTCAAATGTTGCAAATTGGAGGTCGCAAAATGTGTGTTCTCCGAGATGCAGAATTGCTAACCAGTACTGCCAACATAGGAAAATTAAATATTACAACTGCTTATGTGTATTACGTCTGTTCTGCATAAAGAGGAATACTGTAGTTGAGATCATAAAAGCGGGATGTTTATTATTCTGAAATTTTCGTCATTTTCAAGCATTTAAAAAAAATCTACAAATTATAGTAATCATATCCCAATCAAAAAGTGTTTCATAGCTTTTTTATAGAAAAAGGTCTAAATAATTTTTATATGAAACTAACAAATTGATTGATGTAAAATTTTAAAAAAATGTATTAGCTCAGCTATTAAAAAAGTGCAATAACCTAAAAAATTATCCAAATTTAGGACTAGACAACAAATATATTTTTTGTTTATTATCTTTTGTTTTTAAATAATTATACACAAGTTTTGTAATTTAGATCTAAACAGAGGTGTATAAAATATATATATATCAATTTCAAAAATGT
>JAGFPH010006459.1:27174-48391 GCA_018207615.1 Philaenus spumarius | reverse complement strand
TTACAAACAATTAGAGAACAGGTTTCAGGTTTCCGAAAATTTAACTAAAGTTATAACAGTTTTAGGACAGTAAATGTAAAACTATGTTGCTGAGTGTTTTTACTTTTTTGTTATTTTTCTAACAATTTTATTTTTCCCATTAAGTATTTGAATTTGCAATAAGTCTTTTTTTATTATTCGTAGTTGACCCAAGTTTTCTGAGGCTTATTAAGTTTTTGGACTATGTAATAACTGCTGTCAATGTGTCAAATATAAAAAGCACTATCCAAAATGAAGTATACATAATGAAAATTACGTCTTATATGTTTTGAAAGTATTCAAATTATGAACAGTTAATAGTTAACAGTTACTCTGAGCAGAAGTAGTGTTGTAATTAAGTATTTAATAATTAGGTAATAGTTAGTAATAATAGTTTTGGTTACAATGATACGAAGCGGCCAGAGGAGCAGTAGGCACTGCTCAGATAAATGAAGTGCCGTTTGATGCCACGAGTGGCGCGGCCGTGCTTAATTTACTTTTGTCTTCAACCTGCCTTTCTGACCAGAGTACACTTCGTAAACATTTTTTATGACGAAATAAGCTAAATTCAAGTCCTTATTTACAACTTTGTTGCTTACAAAACTTCTCTCCCCAAAAAATATAATGGTTTTAAAAATGGAGGCCTATTTGTTAAACATTTTTATTTATATACGTTATCATATTATTTAAAGAAAGATACAAATATCTTTTAATGGCTTCTTATCAGTGGCGTAACTAACGCCAAGGCAACCGCAGTGGTACCTTGGGGCGCGGAAATACATTTAATATAAGTAAAAGTGACAAAATAATATTGAATAAAATTGCATTCCTTTGTCACAATTAGAAACATATTACAGCAATTTTATTTACAGTACAGTAATAGTGTTAACTAAGTACATCACATAACATATCAGGTTACGTAAAAGTTCAACGTCTGTTAGTAGGAACACAGTCTTTGTTATTACTTAAACGTGGATTTCACTATAATGATGAAATGTTTGACAAAAATTATTCTGATGTCTTCTAAAAGTAGTGAAATATTCTAAAGTAGTGGACTAGTGGAATATAATATCCTCATTTTGTATTGATGCTTGTTTTCCAGAAGCAAAATTTTGGAGAAAATTCAGATCAACGTCAAAATCTCTTCAAAGAATCGACATTAGTTTGGATAATGCAAGTGGTCTTCTCAAAACAAGCTTTGACAGTATAAGCCTAACTATGCATAATAAGGCGTAAATTATACACCATGCTCATGCGCTGGCAGCAACATAGTAGGGGTACATTGAAACTTTTATGCAAGTCGAACGCCAAAGAAGAGTAAAAACCTTGTTTAAATAACTTTCTACTGACTTTCAGTTCAAAGACCCCTTACACAGTTTTCAAGTACATATATCTTCTTTCTCTTACAGAAAATTTTAACTTTTTGAAACTAGATAAGCTTATTAAACAAAAACATAAGCAATATTAAGGGTATAGCTCTTTATTATTATTTTGACATATAGTATTATATATAATTATTAGGGTATATAGTCATTATTATTTTGCTTTTTATATTGCTTTTTAATCATTATTAAGTACTGTACTGTACAATACAGTCATTTCAATGCTTTGTTATACATCAATACAATTTTGTTAATGCTTTTTTACGACATTTAGAATAAGACGAAATAAAGTAAGTACACTAAATGTCACATTGTTCAATAAAACTTAAACTCGCTGTGTTATAGCAATGTGCAGTGGAAAGCAATTGTATACAAATAGATACGGCGCACAGTCGATGAATGCACAAAAGGGAGGTGTAGAGGAAAATGAAAGGAACACAATTTTTGACTTTGGGACATTGTTTGGACTAGCTAGGAGGAAAACATACTAAATTTCCCCCACTCCTAGCAGGTAAGCCGGTTGCAGGTTAGCCTGTAAAAGGCCCTCTTTTTCGGATTTTCACTAATATCTCGAAAACAATGCGCCTTAGCGATAAGACCATTCTGTACAAAATTAAAGCTCACACAATTTGTTACAACATTTAATATAATAATTTTTTCCTTATCTCGCATAGTTTCCGAGATAACCATGCTCAAAATTCACTTACTTTTTAAAAATAATTATTTTCTCGCGTTTTCTTGTCTTATTTGGCTAGCTAACTTTTCAGCATGTCGTCGTACGAAAAAGTTATAGAGGAGGAAGTTGTTGAACGTTACATTTCCTTCAAGAATATATGATATTTTACTATATTATCTTCAACCGTTCAAAAGATTTGAACTTTAAGAGCAATTTTAACTTTGCGTGTAAATTCGGAGATTTTTTAGAAAAACTTACCTGTATTTTTTTGTTATTCCACTTTTTTAATACAACTTTTCGTTGACCGGACTATGAACTTAGTTGCTTTTCATGTCTTTTTATAATTTTGTACTTTTTTTGTACTTTAGTTTTTCATTTGGTAATGCAGTAGATGCCCTTTTTCAAATATTTGACTACGTTTTCATTGACTTTACCAGTTTACCATACGTTTCCTCTCGATTTCCGACATGTTATCTGAGTTTTCGCTTATCCGAGGTACCTTCTGTCCTAAATAAAAATATATTTAATCAACACCACTGTGTATAAACCGAAGATAACCGAGCTTACCCCAATACTGTTTATTTAAAACAAACAAATACATTAAATAAAATTAAAATTTATGAATATATAATTATTATACGTTATAGAGCAATTAAATACAAACATAATACTGTTTGGTGCACTAAAATATCTCCATCCGTTTTCGAGATATCCTCGTTTCAAATTTTAAACATCAACTAAACACGACGCTATTTTTGACGATTTCGATGAATTTGCTTCAAAAAATACAATTTTCTGGCAGATCGTTTATATATTACGGGCCGTTGGACGGATTTTAAATATCAAAACGGATTTGGATTTACAATTTTACTGTCTGTAATATACACCATTTTCATATTTTTACAATGATTTTTGGTTTTGTAGTTACCGATTGAATATAAAAATGAATTTGAAATTTTAGCGGTTGCAGTAAAAAGTCTTTATAGTTTAGTGTGCTTCCTTAGGACGCTACACCTTGCCTCTGTATGCACGCACAAAAAGCTGAACTTTTGACCAGATGATTGGTGTCCTATCGATTAGGACACTTACAAAATATCTATTATTTTGATGCGTAAACTTTATCGATAGCTTAAATTTTATCATGTGTCTACCATCCTTATTTGACCTTAAGTGTGCGATAAACTAGTACAGAGGCTGCATTGTTCCAAGCTATTTATTTCATGCAAGTGTCCATATACAGTAGGACCCCAACTACCTGGTTCCACTGACTGAGAAGAAAATTTTTTCTTCTGGATACGTTTTATTGGCTTTTGAAATTACTCATACATAAATACAAGCTAAACTAAGTGATAACACAATGTTTTATTTTTAATGTGCAATGTACATCATCCTGTTTAAATTTAATATTTATTGAACAATTTTATTAATCAACGGCCTTTCACAAGACGCTACACGATAACTTTCATTATTATTTTTTGTTTTTAATAAATTCTTTCATGATTTTATGATACAAAATTTTGATAATCTTAAAGTACATAATACTTTTCAATAGTTGTATAACTACTTAAGATTTATTGTATGGCTTTCAAGTTTTTTGCCTAATTTGTTACTTCATTGTATTACAGTAATTTTTATTCAAAACAAACTAGATAACATTTTTAAATAAAAAGGTAGTTTCAGCAGTTATCAAATTTAATAATATCTACAAATTTATAATATACATATTTACTTAATAATAAGGCTTGCAAAAAGTTACAAAAGGTAATAAAGTTTATAAGGATGCATATAGAGGTGTATTTATGTGTTTATGACTGAAAGTTTAGTTTTTTCTGTATGTTTTTCCGTTCCTATATAGTGAAACGAGGAAGTTATTCAAACAAATTATTTTGTTCGAAAGTTGTTATTGTGGCCTATCTGGTACCGTTTCTCCACCCAGTGGAAATCTAGGCGATGGTGGCTTAAAAAACAAAAGAAAAGTGTTTATAAATTTGATACATTGTCCATTGTATAACAAATTGTTTCAAGGCTTTTGATGAGAAACTTTTTTAGTTTGTCAGCTTTTTAAATATTTTTTCTTTAGTCTTTTAAATTTTTTTTAAAATATTCTGATTTATAAGTTAAGGTATTTTTAATGTTATAAGTTAGGTTTAATATTAATAATAAACTAGGTTACGTACCTTGCGTACCGTCAACAGTTCTGTCCTTTAATTGGCGACGACCGGTTTCGGAAGCTTACGCTTCCATTGTCAAGTCATAAGAAATAAAACAAAAACAACAAAAACACACCCAACACTAAATAAAACAACACATGTCTAACGTCAATAAATAAAAACATAAAACACACGACATATTTCACGCATACTGGCCAGCTACGGTATTCGTACGAAACTAACCTCCACGTGATTGCTACCTCTACCCTACCCCCACTTGCTCGCTGCTTATCTTATTCCCTGGGCTCGGTGTATTTATGTGGTTAATGGCGTTGAACAGCACGTTAGAACTATATTTTAATTTCTCGTTGAGGGTGTTGTCGGCGTCGTATTTAAATGCATTGTATATGTGCATTTCCTCCAAACTTGACATAAAAGGAGACTTCCGGCATTTGTGTAGAATATCCATGTTGGTATTGATATCTGCAACGTTGTGGCAATTTTGTACGAGGTGCTCGGCAAACTTAGATTTTTGTGTTAATTGCGATTTTCTAGGGATATGTTCGCGAAATCTAGTTTTAAATGCCCGACCCGTTTGTCCGATGTAGAACTTAGGGCAGTCCGAACACCTGATTTTATAGATTCCTGTTTGTTGGAAATCGTCCTTTTTGCCATTCGTTCTGCGTCCCACTAATCTTTCTAGTCTGTTGGAGGTCCTGCAGGTCAATGTGACGTTCTGTTTTCTCAACTCATTTTTAATAGGGTAATGTAATTTATCTCCATATTCGACACATACGTATTTTTGTTTAGGTTTGGGCACTGTGATCTGCCTACGTTTATTAGTATGCTTGCGGATGATACTATCTATTACTGTTCTGTTATAACCATTTGCTACAGCTATGTGTTTAATCACAGATAGCTCAGAATTGTAGCCATCCCTATCGAGGGGCACTGTCAGGAGTCTATTGGTTAAGCTGTGGAATGCGGCCATCTTGTGTGACATGGGGTGGTACGAAGTGGCGTGGATCGAATGGTCCGTAGCTGATGGTTTGCGGTATATATTATATATAAGTTTACCATCCTGTTTTTTCAGGGTCAGGTCAAGGAAATTAATTTTATTATCTGACTCAATCTCCAATGTAAACTTCAATTTGGGGGCTATACCAATCAAGTAATTATTAAGTAGTCCCAATTGTCTATTGCTACCCTTATAAAACATAATAGTGTCGTCAACGTAACGGTGGTACAGTGAAATCCTATTTGCGTGCGTGTTCTTCGGTGAAAAGATGTAAGTGTTTTCAATGTGATTAAGATATATTTCGGACAGGATGCTCGAGAGAGGGGCAAAAAGGACGATTTCCAACAAACAGGAATCTATAAAATCAGGTGTTCGGACTGCCCTAAGTTCTACATCGGACAAACGGGTCGGGCATTTAAAACTAGATTTCGCGAACATATCCCTAGAAAATCGCAATTAACACAAAAATCTAAATTTGCCGAGCACCTCGTACAAAATTGCCACAACGTTGCAGATATCAATACCAACATGGATATTCTACACAAATGCCGGAAGTCTCCTTTTATGTCAAGTTTGGAGGAAATGCACATATACAATGCATTTAAATACGACGCCGACAACACCCTCAACGAGAAATTAAAATATAGTTCTAACGTGCTGTTCAACGCCATTAACCACATAAATACACCGAGCCCAGGGAATAAGATAAGCAGCGAGCAAGTGGGGGTAGGGTAGAGGTAGCAATCACGTGGAGGTTAGTTTCGTACGAATACCGTAGCTGGCCAGTATGCGTGAAATATGTCGTGTGTTTTATGTTTTTATTTATTGACGTTAGACATGTGTTGTTTTATTTAGTGTTGGGTGTGTTTTTGTTGTTTTTGTTTTATTTCTTATGACTTGACAATGGAAGCGTAAGCTTCCGAAACCGGTCGTCGCCATTTAAAGGACAGAACTGTTGACGGTACGCAAGGTACGTAACCTAGTTTATTACTAATTACAGTTCAGGAGGCAAACAATCATGTATAAATTAATATTAATGTAAAAGTATATACAAATTAATATTAAAGTAGCGTTAAAGATGTGATTACTTCATGCTTAAATAATGCAAGACTTGGAATTTTGAACCTATCCGGAACATTCCTCAGTCCCCTCATTTCAATTTTTAATTGAACAATAATTAGGGGGGAAAAATAATAACAAATTTCGTTTGTAAGGTCAGAAAAAGTGATTTTTAATGACAAACAGACAAAAAGAAACGATGTTTTACAGTTTAGTCAATGTTGTTTTTGTAAAATGTATACAATACAGCCAGAAAATACAAAGAACCGTAAATGAAAATAATGTAAACTTACACGGTCAACCTGTACTGTACTCTTGTGAAATGGAAAATGACAAAGAATGTGAGAAGATCCAGAGGATGTGTTCCCAAGGACAGAGGTGCAAAACGTGTGTTGTAAATAAACACTGCCAATTTTATATATATATTTAGGTCTATGTCTTTCAGAGATTTCCTCATTTTCTTAGAAAAAACGGGTAGTAGATAAAGGAAAATAAACAAACATGTCCTTTTTTATGTGTGTGTCATCGAACCCTCCCTCGATCGGTCTTTCCACACTTAATGTATTTGTTAGGTACAAAATTCAAGCCCAATGCAACTAAGAAAAGACCTTTCATTGAAACCTTACAACAGCCTTTATTGCAAGAGTAAGGAACAGATCCTGAAGAAGGTATATACTTACACTGTTGGCACTGATGGTCTACTTGCACAAGAGCAACAATCATCAATTTAATTTTATGTTTTAGATTTTAACATTCTAATTTATAGTGGTCTACTTTATAAAGTAGTTAGCTTTTTTTAAATGTAAATAAGCAGCAAGTTTGATTTTACCTTTGTTTAAGTTATATAAACACTTTTAAGTTACTTTCGTCGTAGACATAGCTATAATTTTTTAATTGTCTATTTCCTCTTAAGAGACGTATTTGTACCAAAAACCTAAACCTTTATTGATTCTCTGTAGAAACTTTTGATTCATTCACTGTGAATATCAGAATAATAATTATTATTATTGGAGCTAGCCTGTTAATAATGGTGCTAATGTTAGCTTTTAGAGCAGCTTCTGTACTACCTAACACAGATAATCAATGAGCCCAAGAGCTTTACAATTAAAGACATTTTGTTTAATTGAATTCCATCACATTATTCACAATGTACACACAGTGGTTCATAATTTTAAGTACTTATATACAGGGTCATTTAAAAAGAATGGTGCAAAAGTAAGGTTAATTCATTTGCATGCTCTGAGTTGCAAAATCATGAAAACAGAATAAAAATGTTTCTTATATTAACAAGTGATTTTTTTACTTAACGTACATCACAAGTACATCACTTAACGCCATGTGATTTTTTCTTGTGGGGGTTTATCAAAGACAAAGTGTACTACCCCCTATTCCTCAAACACTGCAAGAATTAAGACATCGAATAACAGAAGCCGTGGAGCCCATAACCCAGGAAATGCTACAGAATGTCTGGGCTGAGTTGGAATTTCGCCTGGATATTTGCAGAGTTTATAATGGAGTTCACATTGAGCATTTGTAATGCATATAAATGTGTTTTTTTAATGTAAATTAAAACTTGTTAATATAAGAAACAGTTTTATTCTGTTTTCATGATTTTGCAACTTAGAGTATGAAAATGAATTAACCTTACTTTTGCACCATTCTTTTTGAATAACCCTGTATTATGTAGGTATTTTCTTAACCTATTATGCCCTGTAAAAATGCTAATGATTTTAAATGTTCCCTTCACATAGAAATAAGTGATGTATACAATATGTAAGGTATGGCTTTCACCACTGATCAGAAATTTGCCTAGTTTCTTCCCAGGATAGTTACCACGACAGATTTTGTTTCCTCCGGTCCCATTGAGGAAATTCTTTGCTGTCAGAAGATTAACTATGAAAATCAGTCCTGTCCTAAAAAATAAGAGCCTGCTAAAAAATCCACAAAACTTTACAGCAATTATATAGAACACAATTAATTTTGTAAAAGTAGTATTTTGGTGCTTAAAGTAATGAAATGTTTCCTAATTAAATTTAAAGTTGAACTGATTAAAATGTTTAATAATATGTAGTATGGGCTTCTTCCCAGGTCTTCTACCTGTATTTCTAATTCATTAGGTTCGCTGGAAAACTGTATCTATTTGCAAAATACAGTGGGTTATGACATATTTTGAACATGATTTTTCTAGCATCCAAGAATGCAATAATATAATAAATGGGTAATTAATTACCTTATTTCACCTTCAAGCACTCTAAATATATATTATCGGATTACCGGTTTCAGTGGTTCATCATCAGATCAACCTCAAATAAAGTAATTCATTCCACTGTTGAGGAACATGTCGTTAAAAACTATTACAACATAAAACATTAAAATTCACAATCACTTATAAATATATATACACTGAATGACAACAACGTTGTCTCAAAGATTAAATTCAGCATATTAAATATATGAAGTCTTGTGCAATCTTATACACAGATTGTTCATAGAGTCCATTTAACCCGCAATATTGTTTTTGTTACTAAAAATAAGTTAACAATACTTTGTATATATCTTGTGTTGTATAACAGGACATATATTTTTACATATCTGACCTTCTATTATTTTGAGGGCTGAGAGGGGGGGTTAAAAATTTCAAATATAAAGGTAGGTTATGTAATACACCATTGAAAAGCTCTTTAAAAGAGAAACAGAATGGCGCAAACTAGAGTTTAGTATCATGCTTAGTTATTCCTAATATTAACAAATTAATAACCTGCTTTGATGTTCTGATAACAATATTATTTTCCAGAACTTTGATTGTCCCTTACTTTGAAGCTAAGCAAGATACTAAACTCTAGTTTGCGCCATTCTGTTTCTTTCTCTTTTAAAAAGCTTTTCAATTGTGTATTACATGACCTACCTTTATATTTGAAATTGATTATCCCCCTCAAAATTATAAAGGTACAGATATGTCAAAAAATTTGTCCTGTTATGTAACACATGGTATATTTATTTATTCATTTGATTGTCTAGTAGCTTACATGCTTTCTACCTGGCCCCAGCTTTAAGCTGATGTGGCCGTTAACAATAACAAACTATACTTTTACACATTTACACAATACGTAATAGCCTAATGGTTACTTAATTCCAAAATAAACATGCCAACAGCAAATACAAATAGAACTGAACCCGGTCTTTAACTGATATTGTTTGTTATCTAATACTAAAAACACTAAACTAAACTTGTACCTCCTGCCACAGAACCGACTGATAATAGGCCTACTTTCTACTAAATAAATATATCATAATCTTATTTACAATAACCCTAAAGGCTTGTTTTCTTTATGCGACAAACTGCCCAACAAAAAAATATATTTTACATTTATCTTTCTATTTTATAAAGATAGATATTTTATACAAAAATACATATATAAAATAAACTCACATAAAAAATTTAACATTAATCTACAACCATTCTCTCTTTTTATTTATATCTCTCAATCACTCACTTTCCATTCATACCTCATTGTTCAGTCTGTTCTGTGGCTCCAAGTCGTCCCAAGTAGCACATGGTATATACAAAGTTTTGTTAATTTATTTTCAATAACAAAAATAATAAGGGTGTTAAAGGGACTTAATAAACACGCTGTATATGAGATAAGGATATCCATTCATGATGGTAGTCGGGTTAACATTTTATCTCTTATGTGGATGGCTGTATTAAATAATTCATTAGACGAATAATTCGGTTTATCATTTATCAAATTACATTTATCATATTTTGATGCTGTATAAATTTCAAATTCCTCCAGGGATGAGAGTAAACGGCCTTTTCTGCATGTTGAAGAACTTTTAGGTTGTTGTGAACATTGACATATTTGTGGTCAAAATCCATGAGGTATATTTGAACCATTTGGTGAAATATTGTCCAGTTTGACCGATATAAATTCAGGGCAATCACTACACGTAATATTATATTATTATACACCTGACATGTTCATTCTATCAAAAGAAGGATTATTATTCTTTTGTTTCAAGAAGTTAACGAGGTTATTTGTAGCTCTGTATACCGGGATGATATTATGTTTTTTTCAATTCTTTCTTTAAGTTGAATTCCAGTTTCCTGTTATACTCGATTGATATATAAGTTAGTTTTTTCCGGGTTCATTGGGTAGTCCTTTTGTGCTATTTATTTGCCTTTTATGTTTTTTAGTTAGTCTGTCTATTAATCCTTGTTCATAACCATTTTCTGACGCTATGTGTTTGATTATGTTATATTCCCTTTAGAAGTCGCTATAATTAAGAGGCAGACTGAGTAGTCAATGGACGAGACTGTTGAAGGCAAACAGCTTATGATTCATCGGGTGATTCGAAGAAGCATGAATGGTTTGGTCCGTTGCAGTAGGCTGCACCAGTCTTAGATAAAAACGAAATAATAGAATCGGAAGCTATACTGGGCTTCATAGACTGGACATGTTCAAAGACTTACCTTTAAAACAAAAATCACCAAACTGAAGAAATGTCTCAGCTGATCACTTACAAAATCATTATGATACATTGAGGTTAACTCAGTAAAGGAAAAGCTAGATTGAATTTAGGTTTATTAACCAAAATATTAAAAAAATTATATGCCCTTAGTAATAAAAATGAAAAAAATTACATGCCCTTAAAATACAGAAAAAATGAAAAAGGTTATATTACAAAATATAAGTTTAATTTAAAACGTTCCCTCCCTAAAAATTTAAAAGTTGAAAAACCCTCCCCATTAATAATGATTACAAAGTTTATACAAAAAAAATATTAATTTGACAAAATTACAAAAATTTAACATATAGTACCATGGATTTATTAATAAGTAAAGTTTATGTCGTTGGCCAACTGTAAAGCTAAGTATAATTAAATAACAAAAAAATTAAATGAAATTGTGAGACGTCTCTCTGTAAAAAAAAAAAGTATATAATTTCTAATATTAGTCCTTTAAGGACTGAGGTCCGAAAATTGCTATAGCTGCTCCTCCCAATTATTATTAATTATAAAAGACATTTCATTTGGTAAACATAAATTCACATACCTGGTGTCTAGTAGAATAGGACTTAAAATAAAGACATGATAATTACTAACGCACAGTCGTTAAACGCCCGACTAAGTCATTTATAGAAAAATGAACGACATAACGAGTCACTTTATGGCGTCGATAGTGTTGAGTTACATCGGAAAGAGCTAGCCTGCATATCGAGTCTAAGGTAGGTCACGTGATAAAACAGCTGTTCAGTCTCAGATAAGCCTACGACGTTATAACTGTTGGTGTCTGTACGGAGTCGCCGTCAGCGGAAAAAAGGGAACTACTAGCTAGAAGAGTGTCGGTAAAATAGACTGCATATGTCTAACGTTATAAGGCTTTCTTATATACATGCTAAACATGCCTAAACCATCCTTTTAACCTATTGATAAATTCAGAAAGTTAATGCTGTCATTAACTACACTTTCAAGGGTGATTTTAAACTTGGAGTTATTACTGTTGAGATAATGTTTTATTAAATTCAACTGTCTAGTGCTTAGTGGTACCATGAAAACTAGCACAAGGTGACGTCAACGTATCTGTATTAATAGACCAAATTATCTCTATATTTATTTTTGTCTGAGAAAATATGAGTTGCTTCAAAATGATTAAGATATATGCCAGCTAAAACATTCGAAAGAGTGGAACCCATAGCAAGCCCATATTTTTGGACGTAATAATTTCCATTGAAAATGAAATAATTCTGTTCCAAAACTAAGTGCAAAAATGTTATGAGTTCATTTATTGCATCGGGGTTGAGTTTAGAATTATGTTTGAGGTTATCTTGCAAAATATTTATTGTTTCTTTTACAGGCATTTTGTGTATACATCAACGGTGGTAAAGGGCGCTAATATATTGTTATGTTTTATTTTCATATTCTTAATGTTATCAACGACTTCGAGACTATTTTTCAGGCTGTAATAATTATTGGCAAACTTTATATTTCTTTTAATGATGCGGTCCAATAATTAGGATATTTTGTATATAGGTGTACTTGTAAAGTTAAATAATGATCTAATCGGAACGTTACCTTTTTGGATTTTTGGCAAACCTCATAGTTTATGTGCTCATGGATTTAGTAATTTTTAACCATTTTAAATCACTCTTAGAAAATAAATCAATGCAGAAGTTAATTGATTTATTTGTAATGTTAAGGTAACAGTTAGTTTGATCATTGTTATGAACAATTATTAATAGACAGACTAACTAAAAACATCAAAGGAAAATAAATAGCTTAAAAGAACTAAACCATGAACACGGAAAAAATCTAACTTATATATACATTGAGTTTAATAGGAAACTGGAATTCAACTTAAATAAAGAATAGAAAAACCATAATATTATCCCTGCATACAGAACTACAAATAACCTCGTTAACTTCTTGAAGCCAAAGGATAATAATCCATCTTTTATAGAGTAAACAAGCATCAGCCCATACATAATTCAGGTATAATAGTCATGAAAATTATGATTTTGCTCTTAGCTCCTTTAACAACTCAGAACTTCATAAATCATAATACAGAATTAACTCCCACTATTCAGAAGCCGGCACGTGTTTAAAATCTAATTTGAGAGCAATTAAAATATACATTTCTGTTATTTTTCCAGGTAGCTATAAATCCTATGCCCGAAGGAAACAGTTTTGTATTTTTTGCGAATAGGAGATAGCTAATTTGTCACGACATCTAAGACAAAAACATCTAAATGAAGAAAGAGTAATAGAATTATTGCAATTTCGACAAAATGACCCTAAGGGACGGATTGCGATTGGTAAAATTATACATGAAGGTTATGTGATACATTTAGGTGAAAAAGCAAAAGTTTACAGAGCTAAAACTACAAATTATGTAAAATGTGACGGGTGTGGAGCTCTCTATGGGAGCAAAACCCTGTATTGTCACTACTCAGTGTGTACTAGGAGAAAAGCACCCAATTTTTTTTATTGTAAAAATGTCAGGTTTTAAATGTCATGAAAAAATGCGTGAAGAACTAAAAAAAAAAATAAAAAATTATACCAGGTATGTCTTCATCAGAAGAAGTCATTGATGCCATAAGAAATGATGCCAGTATTATAGATTTTGGTAACATGCAATGTTTGAGGTTTGGCGATGATTTGGAAAAACAAAAGAATTTAATTAGATCGAAATTCATTTCCTTAGCTGAAATAAGGCTCCAAATGACTGAAGTTAAATAGTTCAGTACAAGAGTTGAACAACATATTTCATCCAGAACAATGGGACAATTTCATTCATTGTGTCACATCATATGCACATTTAGATCAACCATCCTTGAACAAACAATCACCTTCAAATTTTCATCAGATTGGACTGTTGTTCAACAATTTAGCTAAAGACCTTAATTTCGCATGTCCATTAATTGAGGAATGTAAAAATAAAAAGGATATTATTCCCTCCTGAATAGACTTGTATGAAAGAAGGTACAGGAGCACTATTGGTTGGCAAGCTAGTAAACTTGCAATAATGAAAAAGTGGCAATCGAAAACACTTGTCCCTGTTGCTGAAGACATTCTAAAATTGAACAGGTATATAAACAATCTAATTAAATCCAACAAAAATATATTAACTCATAAATTTAGTCAAACCGCCTGGGAAGAACTAAATAACGCTGCTACGTTATTATTACGTATTACGAAGGAAAACTAAAGATCAGAGAAGACACAGACATATATATTAGTTTGTCAGAATAAGAAAAAATGATATCTAAAAACTACTTTCATTTAACAATTCGAGGAAACTAGCTAGACCTGTTCTTCTCCTCATAAGCGAGGAATTATCGGATGCAATAGATCTGGTTATAAAATTCAGAGCACATGCTTGTGTAGTTTGCAAAAGGTGATACATTTTTTGATGCAAACCTTTGTTTTAGAGAGGCAGTGTATGCATGAGGTGCTGAATCACCAGAAGATCTGACTAGTACTGCTTTTTAGAAAACATATTGCAACAGTGTCTCAAGCACTTGATTTAACGGACAATGACCTCTAGGTTATTTTGTGGCTTTTTAGGCCACACAAAAAACTAATTTAACAAATTACAGGTTACCTAGTGACGCAGTTCATGCTGCTAGGCTGTCACGCCTTCTGTTCGCGTTCGATGAATTCAATATTCACACATTTAAAGGCAAGTCTATTGATGAAATTGATGCCAACATGTCTATAAGAAGTACCCTAACAGACCAACAACTAAGTATTTCCCTGTAAGGCCTTGAACACTGAAAAGAGGTTGAAGAAAGCACAAAATTCATCTACAAAAAATGTAATACTGCAGGGACGACCAACTACTCCTAAAATGGAAACACAGTATTTACCTACTTTTAGTACTCCGGCTCCAACTAAAAAAAGAATACGTTGGCCCACACCAGACAAACTAGATATGAGAAGACATTTTTCACATCATCGTGCTTCTACTTTACCTTCTCAAGGATTGTCATAATATTAGAAAAAAAGAGTCAGTCCTCAAAAAAAGAAAAGTGGAGGTAATGAAAGCTTGTTCCAGTAATCAAATCAAAAAAAAATCTGTAAAATAAAATGAGGTATAAAGGATATTTTTAAAGGTTAAATTATCACATTTAAAATCACCCCGTTTGCGAGTTCTATATTATACTGACGGAAAGATTTCCAGATTTTATAGATTTTCACTTATTTAACTTATAAATAAGACAAGGGCTGCTTAAAATATTTAAGGAGGCTATTTATTACTGACTACTGATGTTAAAATGCTTCTTTCCACTTCATGCATGTTTAATATATTATTTTTTAAGGGTTATTTTTTATCCACCTTCATTCATTTTTAAAGGTCATTAATTTGCATACAAGGTTAGTTGTAACTGCATACAATTATTAAAATATAATGGCCAGTTTATAAATGTATGCAGGAGTTAATTGATTTATATGTAATGTTAAGGTAATAGTTATTTTGATCATTGTTATGAACAAGGATTAATTGACAGACTAATTAAAAAAACATAAAAGGAATATAAATAGCACAAAAGAACTAAACCATGAACCCAGAAAAAATCTCACTTATATATATTAAGTATAACAGGAAACTTAAATTCAACTTTAAGAAAGAATTGAAAAAAAAACATAATATCATCCCAGCATACAGAACTACAAATAACATCGTTAACTTCTTGAAGCCCAAGAATAATGATCTTTCTTTTACAAAAACAATTATTAAATCGTTATATGTTGTTAAGCAATAAGAACTCACTAAAATAAAATAATTCTCACCACTTGCATTTGAATAATTTCTTCTTTTGGGTTATGCAGTAACAATTTAAGCCCTAACTGATTCCAAAGTACTGTAAATCGAAAATTGTATCCCACATACGCTAATGTTGCATTTTCAAGCCACAGTCATAGCGATGCAAGGTTCCAATGGTAAGGTGTCTTGTTATAGACAATGATTTGCTATCTTTGTACAAGTACCAGTTTACAGTCTATAATTTATCCTAATACTCCAAGTTTAAGAGAAAATACTATTTCCAGTGTTTACATACGTTGAAAGTGATTAATTACATTTATACAATGAAACATTCATTTGCAACCTATCTGAAAACATAAAAATGTTTTAAAACCAATTAATTGTTATATTCAGGACACTTATAGGATTTTTAATCATTTTCCAATTTTATATTAGTATTTTATTAGTGAAACCAGTTTTAAAAAGTAATTTTGGTTGTGTATATGTTTCTTAAATAGGCCCTAAACCCTAATAATATATATACATATATTTTCGAAAGTTTGTTTTCTCCTTAATAACTTGTTAAGAAATGCACCAATTTGAATGTAACTTATGCCATTCTCTTCCTGTTATAACCATGAAATATAAATAATATAGGCTATACAAAGTTGCTTTAAATTGTTTTAATAATAGGTTTTTTGGAGAAAATAAATTCGTCAAACACCATAAGCTAAACGTAGGCAGCTGTTTGGTAAAGCAGCTGATTCTATAAAAGAACAAAAATATGTAGTAAAAATATATCCTACATGATATAGTTTTGTTATTTGCTTTTTTTGTATTATTGGCTTTACTCTTTTTAAAATTATGTATTCTACATCAATAAAAAATCTATCTACTTATGTAAATTATTTTCCACCATGTATACTAAACTTGAGACAGATTAACCGAGATGGTTAAAGCGTCAGGACACTAAAAAATGATTCCTTATCAATCTCATAGGTTAAACCTCAGTTACGACACATTTTAAAAATATTACATTTTACTTTTATTGCTTATTTACTAATATATTTCTTTTAAATCGTTGTTTCACAATTAATTAAAAATGATTATTCAATAAATTTCTGACATAAATAACTTTATTATAGCAATAATAGAAGGCTATCTAGAAGATGTACCCATACTTCATTTTTTTTATTTTTGGGCATATGACATTATTAATCAAAACTTAAGTTTTACTGATCGATGTTATTTCTTTTGATTTCAGACATAATTTACTTATTCTAGCTAATACAGGATATCTAGAAAACATAATCATACATCTCATGATTTTTTTATTATTACACGCATGTCTTAGTTACTAATCGAGTTCAAATTTTTACTCTTGCTATTTCTTCTGATTTCAAATGTAAATCTCTTAATTTAGATCAGGTAAATAACTAAAATAGTTCAAGGCATCTAGAAAGTCTAATCACATTTCAAGTTATTTTTTATTTATGGTATGGCTTTGAATGAATTAATGCAAACTCCTATTTCGAACGTAAATTACCTTATTCTATCAATGATACAGAATATCTAGAAAGTCTACTCACCCTTCACATTATTTTTTAGTTTATGCACAAATCGCCTAATAGTTTAATTTCAAAATTTGACTGATGGATTTGTCTTCCTATATTGGAGTTAATTAACTTTATTCAAGCAATTATATAAGGTATCTAGAGAGTATATTTATGATCACGTTATTTTTTCATGAGTGTTTTGTTTAATTAATTGTGTAAACAATTTTACTAATATTGTTTCTTCTAATTTCTGATGCAAATGGGTTTATTTCTACCAATTATACATGATATATAGAAGAATCAATACTCACTCACTTCACATATATTTTTATCAATGTGCCAAGGCTTAATTAATAGTTTTCTGATTTTGGATTGTATACGTAAATGACTTATTCTAGAAACGATATAGACAATTTATAGCTACATAAAATTATAAATATGATACAATAAAATTTATTGTAAAGCTGAGGTTAACTACCATCAATAAAGTAAAAAGCATTTAACAAACATTATATTTTTTTATGGTACAATAACTTGGAGTTTTTACCTCATAATTTATAAAATATTTACTTTACTATTGTTTTCATAACCAAAATTAGCCATTGAAAATTATGCAAAAGGAAATTTACGGGACAGTTTCACCTTTAAAGTGGAATATCTCAAAAATTGCATAACACCACATTGTTTACTTTTGTTTTGCTTAATCTATTTTAACACCATCAAATGTGGATTAAATTTATAAATGTATGGAAGATAAGTGCATTAGAATGTATATTTATTGTATGTTTTTTTTAAGTTTATGAATCATTGTGTGTGTATGAGAGTAAATGGTTGAAGTAGACTACAAGTTTAAATATGCGTACTAAAAATAAGGTGTATCAACCGTGTTGACGGTTATATAGACCACAACATATTAAATTTTTATTTTTAATTAAATTATTTGTTTTGCTTAATCTATTTTGTAAATAAATCACTGATTATTATTATGATATGTGTCGTCAAACAATAATTTACTTAACACTGACGGCTGGTAAACTGAACATGCCAATGACTGATTTAGCAGATTGCCAATCATTTTCATTAGAACAACTAAAATAAAATGTTCCATTATTTGCCTAATGTATACAATATAATTAAGTTAGTATATCAGAGACAAAATTAGGGACAACGTCGTTCAGTAACATATATGTAAAGTATGAAGTTTTAATGTTTGGCTTTTTGTTAGTTAAAATAAGTTAAATATTATGTTTTAGTGATATTTTATGCAAGATGTTATGGTCAAAATATTTTCAATTCGCTGTTGTAGATTAAATTTATATTTATTAGGTCCATGAAAGATACAGTGTTAGTTTGTCTATAAGGAGCTATTTTTGACATAAATAAATGTTTATACAAAACAGTGCTTATTTATCATTTTTAACTTTATTATTTGAAATACCACAATGTATTTGTAATACTAGTTATAATGTAAAACACAAGTTTTAGTTTGTAAAATAAGTAGGCCTAATAATAATAATTATTATAATAAGGCTACAAAGTGTTTTTTTATGTATTTAAAAAAAAATGTACTAATGAAAAACACTATGCTATAAAAAAATATGTATTACTATACAGATTTGTATTGTATTAAAAATTATTTACCTAGTTATTTTTATATAGAATTTTATAGTTACAACTTGAGCTGACAGAATATATATACAGAAGAATATATATACAGGGTGTTCAGAAAGATGGTACCAAGAATTCAGGGCGTGATTTCCCACATCAAAATCAGATGAAACGTTCCAATAAACATAGATTCGAAAATAATCCGTTTTCTGTCTAGCCGCCATTTTGTTTTTGTTTTTGAAGAAAAACGTGTATCTTAAGAATGGTTTAAGAGCTTCATGTTAATTGGTGCTCATTTACTTAGCTACATTACTTATTGTTAAAAAAAGTACAAACATTTTATCTTGCAAAATCTCAAAATAGCGTCCATTTATATTTTTTAATTGTTAATATCTTTTAATCCTATATTTTATGAACATTACTTTAATTAGATACAATATATCCCATTGTATTACAAATAAAATCAAACTTTATTTTTCAAAATCTGATTAAAAATTACGAAGTCTTAGCAAAATTAGTATAAGCGCCATTACTGGCTTTTGTAAACTGAATTTTGAGACCGACAGTATTTCCTTATGTGGAAAATAGGACATGGCAGATCTTAAAATGTTTTAAATTTTAAAGAAAGTGACTCCCTTTTATTAATGGTACCCAGAAATATGCCACAGTAATGTTATATTTTAATCTAGCCTCAATGCTGTTGCAACGTGCTAGACCATACATTAAATGCATATCAGTCATTTCTAAGTTATTGTAAAAAGAATTCACATTACCTGCTAACTGAATAAGATAATAGCTGCCAACTAATTAATTAACAAAAAAAAAAAAAAAACACGTACACTAACTCGTAGTAAAGAACATAAGCAATAAAAAAATGACAACTAGTACTATTTATTTAAATTTTCGACAAAGCTTTGTTTCTTACATCAGGTTTGCTTTGTTTTAATAAAACACATGGGTTTAAATACAAATGTTTTGCGCTTAAACTAATTTTGTCATAACTTCGTTATTTTTAATCGGATTTTGAAAAATAAAATGTCATTTTGTTCGTAATGAAGTGGGCACTATTTTATCTAATCAAAGTAATTTTCATAAAATATAAGTTTAAAATGTTATTAACAACTAAACAATTTAAATGGCTGCCATTTTGAGATTTTTCAAGATAAAATGTATGTACTTTTTTTAAACAATAAGAAATGTAGTTAAGTAAATGTGTACCGAATTTCATGAATATATCTTTATCCTTTCTCAAGATACACATTTTTCTATAACAAAAACAAAATGGCGGATAAACAGAAAATGGAGCATTTATGGACCTATGTTTATTGGAACTTTTTATCTTATTTTGATGTGGGGAATTTTCTGCAATTCTTAGAACCCTTTTTATAAACACCATGTGTATACATCATAAAGAAACACAACACAATTGTCACTATATTTATTTTTTATTCATATGCGTTTCTATGACAAAGTCATCATCATCAGTATTCTTGTAATACATATATTTATAGTGAGAATTGTGTTGTGTTTCTTAATGATTTATAACATTTTATAGTAAAATAGTATACAGATAATTGCTATAATTGCATGCGAAGTGCACTTCTAGGAGCTTGTAATAAGACATTCTTAAATTAATGCAATAGACACACAAAATTATAAAATGTAGGCCTATATAATATGTATGTTTAGATTTGTACTTAATTGCAAAAGAAATAAAGCTTTACAATTTCGTTGCTAAATAATGTGATTGTAAAAATAAACTACAGGATATGAAAATATTTTTATTACGTTAATTTTAGATTCTTAACAATTAATTTTAAAATAAAACTTAAATGTAATAATAATAACAAGATGAAAAGATGAAACACTTTTTCGAGACATCGGCTCGTGTTTATTTCTTTTAAATAACTGTCAAAATCGGGTTTCCCGTAATCAAAAACATATAAAACGATACCCCTCACACTGGATTTTAAAAATGTTGACCCCAAAAACGTTACCCCGACGCTCTCCGGTTCTTTAACAGACAAAATCGGTTTCCTGTACAAAAATATATATAAAACGTTACCAAACACTGTATTTTCAAAATTGTTACAAAAAAATGTTACCCAAACGAGGTACGACCTACGCTAGAAATCTGAAAAGCTTTTCAACTCTCCGCAATAAAATTACTAAGATTTTGGCCCCACCACGTTTTTTACGACTTCTGTGGGTGCATATATAAACAGGCACACAAAAATTATCGCATTATTTCAATTCTTCGGTATTTTAATGCGAACCGAAGTAATTATAAAGCGTAACAATAATAATTAGCGATATTAAATATTTATTGAATAATAATTCTTACAATACCATAATTACAGAATTATACGTGTTACCACATAAAAAGATAAACAGTTTGAAACGGTATGGATAATTTCTTTCTTGAAATGTAATTTTAAAAATAAGTAACCTACGAATGTGTGTAGATTACAATCACCTTACATTAATTTATAATTGTTTTCAT